>CM053611.1:586763-639519 GCA_028646535.1 Procyon lotor
GACAGAGAAAGAGAGAGATCACAAGCAGGCAGAGAGGCAGGCAGAGAGAGGGGGGGAAGCAGGCTCCCCACTGAGCAGAGAGCCCAATGTGGGGCTGGATCCCAGGACCCTGAGATCATGACCTGAGCCAAAGGCAGAGGCTTTAACCCACTAAACCACGCAGGTGCCCCTGGAGACACGTCTTGAAAGAAGTTGCTGTGGCTGATGTCCAAGAGGTTACTACCTATGTATAGAAGAATGAAACTTGACCACTCTCTTACACCATACACAAAGATAAAACTGAAATGGATAAAAGACCTCAGCGTGAGGCAGGAATCTATCAAAACCCTAGAAAATTTGGTGTTTCTGAGTGAATTTCTTGAGATTGTAGGAAGATGGCTTTGTCAGGACAGTCAAAGGTTACTGAAAATATTATAAAAATGTATAGAATTTAGTTCATGGCAACCAATAAGAATGCCCTAATAAATACATAGCCAGAGAACATGAGCATATCATTCAAAAGTAAGGAAATATGATTAATTAGCAAATATGCAGTAAGCTGGCAAAGTTGTTGTCTTAGGGCTTTCCAGAGAAACAGAAACAAAAGGATGTGCATATGTATGTATATGTGAATGTGTGGTTAGATAGAGAGACAGATGGATTGATGGGTAGGTGAATGGATGGATGGAGGATAGATGGATAGATGGATGGATAAGATGGGTGGATGGGTAGATCATAGGAAATCAGTGTGACGACGTAGGCTTACAAGTCCCAAGATCTGTACAATGAGTCTGCATCTGGAGACCCAGGGGAGCTGAAGTTGTGATTCTAGTCCGATGGCCATCAGGCTCACAACCCAAAGAAGAGTTCATGTTCCAGTACATGTCTAAAGGCAGGCAAAAGCTAGTGTCCCACTTCAAAGACTGTCAGGCAGGAGGAATTTCCTTTAACCTGGAGAAGAACTAGCTTTTTGTTCTATTCATGCCTTCAACGGATCAGATGAGACCCACCCACATGAGGGAAGGCAATCTGCTTAATCTAGTCTAGCCATTGAAATACTGTTCTCATCCCAAATCGCCCACACACAATTACTTGGAATAATTTTGGCCAAGTATCTGGGTACCTCTGGCCCAATAGATTTGACAAGTAAGACCAATAGTTGCTGTTACTCGAAAGACTCATATTAAAAAGAAATGGTATTTTATAACCTTTGAATTTTATAATTAAAAAATGAGTGCTCAGGTACATTGCTGATGGGATGATAAATAATAACAAGCCTTGTTTATTTGAGAAAATTATTTACCTGAAGAAGCAAATTGACAAGAATCTTAAATGTTCATAGCCTTTGATTCAGTATTCCTATTTTGGGGAATCTTTCTAAGATCATAATCTCAATACATGTGGCAAGATCTTTCTCATGGTGTGCTCATAATAGTAACAAAAATAAAATAAAAAATCTAAATTTTCAATGATATAAAAGTGAGTAATTACAGAGTGACACGTCTAGGCAACAAATGAACAAAAATTCATTAAAATGTTTGTCAAGTTTCTAAAATGTGAAATGTGCTCATGTTAGGTGAACAAAGCACAGTATTATAATTGCTGTATAAAATATGCATAAAAAGACTAAAAAGAAATATCTCAAAAATGTTGGAGAAGTTATTTGGAAATAGTAAAATCCTATTTTATCTTCCATATGTTTTTATTAAAAACAAAGAACTTAGTCTAATAATTCAGCTCAGTTCAGCTTCCTGTTTCTTCTTTCCTATTTAAATAATAGAACTAGCACAAAACATGTTCTAAGTTTAGAGGATGCTACATGGATAAGATAACAAAACTCCTTTACAGGATTTATTTTAACTGGAACAAAACTATTACTCCCTAATTGTTCCATTTGGCAAATAATTTTGGCCCATTTTCTGTAAATGAGGTACTAAACACCAAATATGAAGCAACTCTGTAGAGCTTTGTTTTATATTGTTAACCTATATATTAGACCCGTATGCATAAAGGTAGGTCAGAATATAAAGCTTATATTAGGATCATAGGGCAGTCATTCCTCAAAATGTTTACTTGCTCACATGGAGACTATAATAAAAAACACTGCAAACTAAAACATTTCAGTTGCAAGTGCTAAATCAAATTTTAAGAATTTTTTTGTCAGCTTAGATTTAATTTTCTCCTGGACACAGTCTGGCTCTACTAACAATATTTAGTAATGCGAGACTCTTCTTTCTAACTCTCATGAACCGTCCTCAGGAAGAGAGAGGACAAAGGATCTATAGTGACTAAAAAGTGTTTTTGACAAGTTGAAAAGTCCATCCACTTGGGAGAGAAAAAAAGAATTCAGAAATGAAATCCTCAAATCAGAGTTACTTTCCTTCAAATATGTACGTATTGAATTTAGTTCTATGAGTTTTCAGGACACGATTCTTCATACAATGGCTTTTGGCAAATGCAGGGTCAGGGCTGAAGACCCTTCTGGGTGGCACCCATTTTTACTGTGGTACAGATCCATTGTCCTGGTGTTCCCACCTTCTCCCCGCTTAAAGCACCATCCATGAAACTATAAAATCCATCTATGGAAGCAAGTGAGGTGTGAAAATATTAAAATGTAAAATACAAACAATAATATCAGTATTATTCATGTAACTCACTTTGAGCCTAAGAGTAACACAAGAACCACTAACTTGTACTAAATTCTGTCGGATGCTATTATCTTAAGCAAATCTACCTGCATTCTTTTCTGGCTTATTTTAGACACAGTTATTTTTACTTTCTTTTCTTCTTTCTTTCAAGAAATGTAATTGTGGTTCAAAATTCAAGCTTAGTATCTAATTTCATGTGTTCATTATTCTCAGCACATTTCCTTATTAACGAAGTTGTAGTCACTTCTCTATTCTAAGTTTTGCATGATACACATTTCCACAGAGAATGTCAAACACCTCAGAATATGTTTCCTCATTTGAAAATCTCTTAATTTGAGAGACTGAAAAAAAAATATGTATGCTCTAAGAATCCTCATGGAATCACAATCCTAGATTTCAAACTATACCATGAAGCTATAACGATCAAAAATTATGGTACTGGCATTAAAACAGTTACATAGATCAGTGGAACAGGATGGAAAGCCCGAAAACAAACCCACAGTTTTATGGGCAATTAATCTGCGACAAAGGAGGAATGAATGAATACCCAGTGGGAAAAAGACAGTCTCCTCAACAAATGGTGTTGGGAAAATTGGACAGCAACATGCAAAAGAATAAAGCTGGACCACTTTCTTACACCATCCACAAAAATAAACTCATACTAGATTAAAGATTTAAATATAAGACCTGAAGCCATAAACGTCCTAAAATGAAATATAACCAGTAAACTCTTAGACATAGGCCTTAGCTATATTTTTCTGGATCTGTCTTCAGAGGCAAGGGAAACAAAAGCAAAAATCAATGTTGGGGACTTCATCAAACTAAAAAGCTTTTGCACAGCAAAGGAAACCATCAACAAAAGAAAAGGCAACCCACTGAATGGAGAAGATATTTGCATATGACGTATCTGATAAGAGGTTACCATATAAAGAAGTTATACAACTCAACACCAAAGAAAAGCAAACATATGATTACAAATGGGTAGAGGACCTGAAGAGACATTTTTCCAAAGACATAGTGATGGCCAACAGACACGTTAAAAGATACTCAACATCACTGATCATCAGGGAAATGCAAATCAGAACTACAAGGAGATACCATCTTACATCTGCCAGAATGGCTACAGTCAACAACACAAGAAACAATGGGTATTGGCAAGGACGTGGAAAAAGGGGAATCCTCATGCCCTGTTGGTGGGAATGTAAACTGGGGAAGCCACTTTGGGGAACAGTATGGAGGTTCCTCAAAAAGGTAAAAATAGAGCTACCCCATGATCCAGTATCCACTACCGGGTATTTAACCCTTCTCAAACATAATTAGTAATTCAAAAAGATATATACTCCCCTATGTTCATTGCAGCATTTCTTACAATAGCCAAGATATGGAGACAACCTGAGCGTCCATCGGTAGATGAATGGTTAAAGAAGATCTGTCTGGGCTCCTGACCAGCTCAATCAGGGGAAGTGCAATTTTTGCTCTCAGGATTGTGAGTTTGAGCCGCATGTTGGGTGTCAAGATTACTTGAAAATAAAAAACCTTTTTTAAAAAAGAAGATATGGGGGTGCCCGGGTGGCTCAGTGGGTTAAAGCCTCTGCCTTCGGCTCAGGTCATGGTCTCAGGGTCCTGAGATCGAGCCCCGCGTCGGGCTCTCTGCTCGACGGGGAGCCTGCTTCCCCCTCTCTCTGCCTGCCTCTCTGCCTACTTGTGATCTCTCTCTCTCTGTCAAATAAATAAATAAAATCTTAAAAAAAAGAAGATATGGTATAAATACTCAATGGAATATTACTCAGCCTTAAGAAAGGATGAGATCTTGGCATTTGCAGCAACAAGGATGGAACTAGAGGGTATCATGCTAAGTGAAGTAAATCAGGCAGAGAAAGGAAAACACCAGATGATTTCACTTACAGATGGAATCTAAGAGACAAAACAAATGAACAAACAAAACCAGAAAGAGAAATAGACTCACATATAGAGAATGGTTAGTTGCCAAAGGGGAGAAGGGTCAGGGGAAGGGGACTGAGAGGTACAAACTTCCATTTATAAAATAAATAAGTCACAGGGATGAAAAGTGGAGCCCAGGGAACACAATCAATAGTATCGTAACAATGTTGTATGGCGACGGATGGCGTTTATACTTACTGTGGTGGACGTTTCGTGACGTCTAGAATTGTCGAATCCATACGCCGGACACCTGAGACTAATATTGTAGGTCAAGTCACCTCAATAAATAAAAAACAAAGAAACGAAAAAAAAAAAGACAAGAAGAAAGCAGGAATCCTCATGAATCTGTTGCGACAGCTGCAAAGGAAGAAGGCAGGGTGTGTGTTTAGTGGATAAGGGGTTTCAGTTTGGGACGATGAGAGTTCTGAGCCAGATGGTGATGGCTGCGCGGAATACGGATGTATAGAACATCAACAAATTGCACACTTCAGCACGGTTAAGATAGTGAACTTTATACTATGGTTATTGTACCGTGACGGAAATGTAAAAAGAATGAACTGTTGTGTTTTGCATTCAGAAAGGACACGATTTCATATAAATATATATATATATATTTCTGTAAATCTACTTTTTTTTACTGAAGGGCACACATTCCTTCATTGCACTTCGAATGCTCATCGGTACTGTATAATGAGCTCGAGGGGACAAGACTTTAGAAAGGGTACATGGGAACAGTTCCTGCCTCTTGCTAAGGATATCCGAATACGGTCCTTCTCAAACAGAGGCTGCCCTGGTGACAGAGATCTCTGTGACCCATCCCGCCAAACAAGAGCAGAAGCCACGCACGTCTGGGGCGTGGACGGGCCACCGCTTGCGGCCGGCTCACAGTGTATGTGAAGGGCTTGCGCAAACCCTGAATTCTGCATCATCTGTCATGCCCACCGCACTTTTATAAACCCGATGCTTTCAAGCATTGAACAACTGAATCAAAGCCAAACTCCCCAAGTACACACCGACTTTCTCCCTTTTGGTTTTATATGTCTCCGGCACATTCCACAGACCTCTGAGGTCTGTGCCCGGGCTCAGAGAGCTGCCGTGCAGCAACGGGAGGGTCTGGATTGTAGAACACCCGTTCTCAGTTGTGGGAAACAAGGACAGCAAAGAAGAAAGTCTCTTGGGCAGGTCTCACATCCCACTGTCTTCGTGTGAATGCCTTGAAACAGCGCCGAGCCAGGAGACAAGGGCAGAACAATGGCTATGCCTCCTAAAATCGGATTTGTGTGGCCAGACCTCTGTTGCTATGGCAACAAAAAAAACGCGGCATCCTTGCAACTCATCAAAAAATGTATTTCATTCATAGAGTATTTGCGTTTCAAGGCTATTAGTGGAGATTAAATGAGTTTGAGCATGTGAAACATTCAGCACAGGGCCCAGCACACACACACGCACACACATACACACACACGCGCGCAAACATAATAAATGCTACCATTATTAATATGAAAAATCCCTTTAATTCACCAAGGATTTATTGGACGCTTCTGGATGCTGCAGGGTATTTTAGACAATGTCAGAATGAAAGACCAAGCTGTAAAATATAGACTCTGATGGAACTTGCTATCTGTGGTTAGATACCAGATTTATAGCATGAAAAGTAGGACAGCAGAATAAGACAGGAAAACCTGAAATGAGGAAGGAAATAGCCATAAAGCGTCGGCCGTATTAATGACAGTATTTGCCAAGGACTTAGCTCAGGGTTAATGGGGGGGGGTTGGGGGAGCACATGATCTTCACTGTGGGCAACAGTCCTTCATGCAGAGAGGGAAACTGAGGGCTGCCGAGTCCTCTGGCTCAGCACCAGGTCAGGGGCAAAGCAGGGGTTTACTCCAGGAGTCTGTCTCGGGGTCTGTCCTGCTGGGGGAGTGGCAGGCAGGGACCATTCCCTTCCAGGCTCCAGGTCTTTGATTAACAAGGCTGTGATGTGATTTATAGTAAGAAATACACATTCGGGCTTCTCCCCTGTTTCTGCTGCAGAGATCCTAACACCCCTTGGGATTGCTTAAGCTAAGAAGGTGATGAAGATGTCTTTTGTTATGTTAATGAAGCGACTTTTGGAAGGCACTGAAGAGGGGGGGGCTGGTTCCCTGGAAGAGCAACCCTGGGACCGGAGGGTTTGAACTTTCAGACCCACCGCCCACACCGACCTCCAGGAAGGAGAGAGGGGCCAGAGGGGGAACCAACTGCCGATGGCTGATGACTTGATCAACCATGCCTGTGTAATGGGACCTTCATAAAACCCCAAAAGGATGGGGTTCAGAAAGCTTTCGGGGAACATCTGGAAACTTGGGGACCGTGGCTTTGGCCAGGGGAAGGACATGGAAGCCCCACGCCCTTCCCCCATACCTTGTCCTACACATCTCTTCCATCTGGTCATGCTTGAGTTACATCCCTTGTAATAAACTGGGGATCTAGGGGCTCTTGGTGGCCTAGTCGGTGAGGTGGCCACCTCTTGATATTGGCTCAGGTCATGCTCTCAGGGTCCTGGCATTTAGCCGGGCATTGGGCTCCCTGCTCAGTAGGGAGCCTACCTGGGGATTCTTTCTTCCTCTCCTTCTGCTCCTCCCTCCATGCTCTCTCTCCCTAAAATAAATAGATAAAATCTTAAAAGTAATGAATAAATAAACTGATGGTCCAGCAAGTAAACCATTTCTCAGAGTTCTATGAGCCTCTCTGGCAAATTAATGGAGGCTAAAGAGGGCATTGCTGCAACCTCCGATCTATAGCCATCTGTCAAAACTTGGACTTGTAATTGGTGTTTGAGGCGTGGGGGCCGTCTTGCGGGACTGAGCTCTTAACCTGTGGGATCTGACCCCTCTCCAGGTAGAGAGAGTCAGAATAGAATTGAATTGTGGGAAACCAGGTGGTGGCAGAGAATTGGTTGGTGGTGTGGGGGGATCCTACACATACGCCCCCACTTTGGAATTGGTATCAGAATGGTAAGTAGGTTTTCAGCACATCCATTTGGGATATATCAAATGCATAAACAGTCCAGCCGCCTGTGAGTGCCGAGCAGCCTTTCTGCAACAATGCTAGCACCCTTGGGGTTGGTCGAGTTGAGATGCTCTGGTGTTGAGGTCACCTAAGCCCACGGAAGTGAATCATGATTGGCCTCCCTGTATTCCACACTAATAATGTTAGATCTATTTTAGTGTATAATTGATGCTATTCTCCTGCTACTGAAATTAATTTGAACCAGATGACCAGGCTTCAAATATTCCCAGTGTTTGCCTCATTGGGTCTTTACTCAATATATTCACTCTGCCTCGAGAATTACAGTCGAGCAGGTAGATGACTCGGACGTCCCTTGGACATTTGACTTCTTTCTTGATGATATTTGCCTTCTGTATAGAAAGCGACGTGATTATTAAAATCTAAGGTTCACACAAACATTACTAGTCTTCATCCCAACTATAGACATTGTTATGCACGTTCTGCCCATCATGGGTACTTTGGACAAAAACAAGTTCTCGGGTCAAGGATATGGAGAGTTTGTTTGCAGTTCGTTTGCTCAGATGAGCTGTGCCCAGGTCTCTGGAGGGTGCCCTGGTTTGATGATTTCTGACTGCTCCATGTCCCCTCCCCACCCCCTTGAATAAGTACCAGTTTCCATCTTAGACTATTAAATTTGGCTTCAAATGTTAGTTTACCCATTTGTTGGACGAGAACTTCCCCGAGTCTCTGTCGGCACAAACGTGTACATAATAGCACCAGATTTTCAGGCTATTGTGAGGATCAGCAATTACAACAGGTGTGAGATTCCTATCACGGGATCCAAGTCACAAGTCTCTTTCTGGCCTTGGGAACAGCTCTGCGGCGTGGACTTTGGCCAGGACTTCGTCTGTGGGGAATCAGACGGGCGGCCCTGCTTTACCACCCCTGTGAGCTCTCACACTGCTGGCTTGAGGGCAGGGCGCGACTCTTTCCTTGGGTGTGCGCATGTGTTCCTAGCACTTCATGGAGGGGCTCTCACTTCAGTGTCCACAACCACCCCCCTGAGGGGGGTATGGTCCCCCTGAATTCTCCAGATGAGGCCACCGAGTCCCGGGTGGCCCCCCACCTGCTGGAGGTCCCCCACTGGCACAAATCAGGGAGTGGACATGAAGACAGGGACAAAGACAGGGACAAAGACAGGGTGGTCTGGTCCAGGGCACGTGTTTTCGGTCATGGCCTCAGAGCTGCCTCGTGCGTGACTGTGTGCTTATTTCTCTCTAACTCAGTAACTTCTCTCTAACTGGTCCCGTTCCGCGGGGCCCCAACGTGTAGATCTCTCACGGTGTGTTCGGATTCTAATTCAAATACTCTACTCCTGTCTCTAATTCCCCTACTTTCTTAAATCACTAGCCAAATGGAATCCACACGCCGTTCGGCTCTTCCAGTAGCTTTACAGTCATTAAAAGTTGAAGAAAAAATACGGTGATAAAACAATTCCCGTTTATTCCTCAGATTTGACAGCCAAGATGATTATATCATAATATTTAAATATAAAGATTCCCTGATACTCTATAATTTGTTCAATTCCATAGGAAAACCCTAAAAACATCAGTGTCCTGAGATGACTATAAAATTAAATCTCTGGCTAGTGCTTCTTATCATTGGTACCTGGAGTCTTTCTGTGGTTCCACCGGGGCTTCCCCGGGGCTGGAGCTCTTCGACGGTGGCGCCGAGCTCGTGCACTCCCTCTCCGCAGCACCTTCGGTGGGGGGCCCTTGGAGGCTAGCTGACACTCTTGAGCCCTGGGGGTGGTGTGCCAGGGGCTCTGCCGGGGCCCTTTGTGTATAATAGAAATTTTAATATAATCCGAAGGACCACACACCCCTTAAGCCTCTGACGTCATACTCACTTGACATCCAAGCGAGGGGGCTCCTCGTTGGACCTCAGAAATGGTGGACAGTTCACCACCTTCAGTAAGTAAAATTAAAAACGGATAACTGTTTGAAAATTCCTCTACCCTCCCAGGCAGGTGCTGGCCTCTTCTCTCGCTCTCTCTTTTTCCAGAACTTTCCCTCTCCTCTAAACTTCATACCGGCCCCACCCACGAATTCATAATCGCCGCCCAAACACCGCACGGATCCCACCTTCTGTTCCTGGGTTGACAGGGTGGTGTGGGGGGAGGGGCTGGTTCCTGGTGCTCCCACTTTTGTCTGGAGGGAAACCGCTCCTCCCAGGGGGACCATTCGTTGCCTGAAGGAGTCCTGCTAAGACCTCGAGAGCAAGTCAGGAACTCAGAACGTTACAGGCAGGAAGTGGTGTGGGCCACAGCTCTGGGGACAGGCGGGTCACAGCGCGGGCTGAGGGATGACGGTGAGGCATCCTGCTGTCACAGAGAGGGCACCTGTTGGACCTGGCTGGGCCTCCTTGCCGAGCTGCCAGCAGCTGCCTCTGGCACAACCACACTGTCAGCCTTGCTTTGCTGCCTGCTACTGCCTGTTCGTCCCTGCTGTCAGTGCCCGAGCGCTCCTTGCAGCATGATGGGCCGACCTCCGAGATGAAGGTGATTACATTTCTGGAAACAAGCAGGGCCAGTGTCAGGAGGGATTGCCCTGAAGTCACAGAGCTGTCACCACTTCCTAAAGGGACACTCCTAGGCATCCTGGGCAGCCCCCTGATGGCCCGGGGTCTCAGGGCCCTACTGAGCATCCTGAACGTGCTGATCCCTCCCCTCCAGTTTCGTCCTCCTCCTCGTCCCACTTCGAGGCGCCTTGGGTCTTGAGGCATGTTGTAAACCAAATGTTTGTCTTCCCTCGAATTTGTGCATTGAAGTCTCACCCCCACTGTGATGGTGTTAGGAGGTGGGGACTTAGGGAAGTGCAGAGCTCATGAGCATGGGGATCCGTCACAGGATGGGAGTCCTTATAGAAGAGACCCCAGGGGTCCCCCCTCCCCTTCCACCAGGTGAGCACACAGAAGATGCGTCTGTGAGCCAAAAAGCAGGATCTCACCAGATACCAAATCTGTGGGGGTCTTGATCTTGGACTTCAACCTCGGGAGCCGTGGGCAATAAATGTCCACTGTCCACGAGCCACCCAGTCTGTGGCATTTTTGTTGTAGCTGCTGGAGCTGACTGAGACAGACCGGCAGCAGCAAAGATGCAGGTCTCAATGAGAGTCTCCATATGAAGGGAGCACGGGTTACCTGCACTGTGCACTACGGAGGAAACAGTAGGAGAGAGAATCTTTACATTGTTTAACTATGCAACGTCTCCTCATCAGCAGGGAGGGGATGGATTGGAAATTCACAGCACGATAAAGGCACGGCTATGACCCCAGTCTGGAGCCTAACGCAGGCTCGTGAGGGTGGTCCCCAGATACCTGTCTGCCTGCCATTTTGCTTGGAATTTGTTCTGTTGTGAGCCTTCTCAGCATTCACGCGACCCTTGCTTCCAGCAAAAATGCCCACGAGTTCTCCTTCTTCCCAGGTTTGTTCTACCCCTCTTTGAAGGTCTGGGGGAGTCATCAAATATTTCAGCTTATAAAATCTCTCAACAGCTGTCAGTCACAGGAGCCAGAGAAGTAAAAGCACGTGCAGAGCGATGTGAAAGAAAATAAACAATTTCGTTACCTCTTCTGCTTGGTTATTTTCAGAAAGTATAGGGCGATAATACCTCTGTGGGTAATCAAGAGCCAATTTATAATCATAACGCCTGCTTAAGCAAATTAAAGTAAGGGCATAAAGTATGGCAATCAGGAAAAATTTTGCTAGGGAGCTATCAGTGACAGAGGCTTTTAAAAGAAATGTCGCTACTACAAGAATATTTCTGAATCCTGGTTGGCACTGTGTAAACGAGGTGTTGGCTGGTCGGGTAAGCTTGTCCTCGGAACTGAAGAAGAGGTGAAGACTTTTCTCTGTGCATTTGGGATCTCAGGCTGTTGGGAAATGAACTAAAAAAAAAAAGCTGCACAGAAGAGTGTACACACTTTATGGAATGTTAATATTCTTCGTGTACATGGATGCCTTCGTTATATAAGAGATGAAGACCCAAGGAAGGAGACCGGCCTGAGCGCTCATGTACCATTTGAACAAAGAAGCACACGGCAGAGACTGACAAGGCAGAGAAAAAGAGGTGTGGGCCACGGGCCATACACGGGAGATAAATGGGGGGATCACTGGGGAATTAGGGTTATTTTAGCAGACATGTTTGCACAGATCGGTAAGAATGCTCTGCTCTTCCTGGAATAGGGAGGGAGCCTTTCTCCTGGGCAATTGTTTTGAAGACAGTTTTTATTTTATTATTTTTTGAAGATTTTATTTATTTAATTATTTACATGAATAAATCAGAGAGAGAGAGAGCGAGAGAGAGAGAGAGAGAAATCAGCAGTGGGGGAGGAGGGAAAGAAGAAGAGAAAGATTCTCAAACAGACTCTGTACTGAGTGTGGAGCCCAACGTGGGGCTTGATCTCACAACCCTGAGATCAGGACCTGAGCCAAAGCCAAGAGCTGGGTGTTTACCCCACTGTACCACCGAAGTGCCTCTCCTGGGGAGATCTGAGGACCTCCTTTAAGTGGAAAGGAGGAGGTCAGAGATCCCCTCCTACATCTGCGAGTGACTTCAGCCTGTGGGGTCCGACCCATCACCAGGTAGACCGTGCTGTGGCAGGGTTAGATGGTAGCACCCAGCTGGGGCTGCGGAACTGTCCCTCGTGCCAGAAGGCAGCACTGCAGAGAGGTATCAAGACAGAAGGACACGCAGCAGGGGAGGGCTCTTCCCTTATACCAACATCACCCCTAGTCATCACCTTCTCAGATCACAATGAAGTAAAGCAAACCAGCTGTCACAGAAAGTGACACACAGCTCCAATAACAAGCTTGAGAATAACAATCGAGGTGCATATGTCTCATCTTAGAAATGGAACCTCTCCTTTTCCAGAACTACGTGTAGCATAGCTCTTTATTGTCTCCTCTAGTCTCCATTATTGGTTCTTACCGGTCGTCAGGCCCCATCATACCTCCCTGTGATCGCTGTGAGTGCACCTGCATGAAATTCCTTTGTAACTGAAGCACAACATCTCTTGCCATTTGCCTCAGCAGGATTTGATCAGTTATTCATTCTAAAAATCAAACATGGGAAGTGTTTGCGGCATCTTTCCTCCTAATTCAATCCTATTACATTCAGAAATATTTTCCAGGCTCCCACTTTGGGGGGAGTGTGGTTCTAGAAGCCAGCGTGTAGATAGACAGGCAACCACAGCCGCCACTGATGTCTGCTGAGTGAGTGCCCTGTGTCCTCACGGGACCAAACGATTTATACACATTCGCTCACCGAATGCTCGGAACAGCTCAAAGACAGGTGTTAATGGAGAATGAAGGAACCACCCAGTAAATGCCTAGCCCTGATTTTAGGTGAGCAATAATTCTTGTTTGGTTGTGCACCTTTCCATTTTACCCCCTGCCCAAGTCCCTGCTTTGTATTTTTGGGGCACTGGTGGAACATGGGCTTCAGCATCAGACCCTGAGGAAAAGATACATGTCACGTGTCCTCTGCCTTCTGTGGCTTGCAGCTATTTGGCAAGGGTGACTATGTGAATGCTTAAAAATATGTTTGTAATCACTCGCTGCAGTCTATGCTAAGTCATTAATGAGGAAGCCAGGGGCAAAGACACAACGCTCCAATAGTTCAGAGGAGAGTGACAGCAGCCACAGAGAACAGGGACACTTGGGAGAAGGTGGGACATGAGCCGCCCTGGAAAGGAACTGGGGGGTGTTCCGGGACTCTGAAGTCAGTGCACTTGTTACAACTGAGCCCTAGGGATGCACAGAGAATCTTCCAGCTGCCTCATTGTCATATCCTTCAAGGTCCCCCAAGGTCCCCGCCCATCCCACATCAACTGATTTGGGGATTACAGGACAACATCCTTTATGAGCAAAGAATTTGTTCCCAATTGCCTTTCTCTTATTTTATTGATCATACTTTTACAACCACCGAGTTGGAAGCACCGATCATCATCCCCAGTGAAAAGCATAAGAACGTTCACTTATTCAGATGGCACAGAAGGAGGTTGGAGGGCAGGTCCTAGAACACAGATGGTAAATTGGCTTAGTTTGTGATGAAGGTCACTGCACCTTAAATAAATCAGTGACTGATCTTCTAGAGGGAAAGGGCAAACATATTTGGAAAAGCATAGCATGAGATACCCAGTGGAAAACCTGAAGGTGTTTTGAAGTCTGTAAAGTCATGAGGTTGTAATGTGGGCTCGGGTTTTTCATCCATTGCAAATGGGGTGGGGAAGGAAGGGAGGAGGACCTACAGCGGGGACATGAGGGCTTCGCCAGAAACGGCGGTCCTTACGGAGTGTGACAGAGCTGCTCAGGAAACACGTGAAGGGTTTCTCAGAGAGCAGCCTTAGAAATCAGAGGACTGTAGAATTTTAGGGGCAGGAAAGGGCAATAGTTTCTCGGAATAAGACATGCGACCAGCGGGGCACAGCAAACTAGAACCCCGTGTCCTGCAGTCAGTGTGGGACCCCGGCTGGAAAGGCAGAAAGGTTGATGGACGCGTTAGTGACAGCAAAGTGTTTGGAGGGTCATCTGGGGATGGAAAACATGAAAACGGGTTGATGATTTCACTTGAATCGTTTGGGTCAGAGTTAAGAGGCCACCTCGGGCACTGAGGGAGTCATCCCACAGTCTGTACGGGTGACCCCCACTTCCCGAAGCCCTACAGCACTCTTCGTGGCGATCAAGCTTTTGAGCGCGTAATCCTATCCCATCCCTTTGCCACCACCACGTCTTCCCTCCAACATCACTCGGCGTCGGCCTCGGCCCTGGGAGAGTTGCTTAGCTTTTCGGACAGCTCTGCTTCCCTGGCCCGTGCTTCTGTCCTCACTGCCCCTCCGTGAGGTACACAGAGCAGGTGTTTCCAGGTACAGGTACCCCCGGGGAGCGCAGCCTAGTGTCGAGCAGTGACGGGCTCCAGTGAAGACTCGCTGGAAAACAGCCCCGTCACGATGTCCGTTGCTTGCTCACTACCGATTTTATGAGCGAAGGCAGTGGTTTGCTGCCACCCTTCTCGGTCTTCAGTATTTCATTTGTGATGTAAGAGCTGTAGATCTTAAGTCGTGAGTGTTTTTTCAAGGACATCCAGCACTTCCTCCCCACTGGTTAGCCCCCTTCCACGTTCAGAAGATGGTGGTCAGACATAAATAATACAGAGGATAGAAATAGGAGCCTCATCCAGCCCTCTGATATTAGAACTGGAAACACTTTGTCGAGTCAATATCATTGCCAGTGAATTATAGCTCTCAGTGGGATTTTAAAAAATTGCTTCTCCAGCCCGATTTTACATATCTTAGTAAATTTGCTTGTGCCTCCTCCCTAGAGAGGTTATTATTTGTGTCACTGCTGGTTTTTATCGCGATACCTCCCTTTTCCCGTAATCAAGCTGGATGTTGGTTTCTTGATTCCTGGCTCTGCGGTCCACCTGCCGTTGGATGTCTGGGCACGCACACTTAATCCGGGTTTGAGCAGGCTATTTGGGAGAGACGCACTTTCTGTCATTTCCTTGACTTCAAACCCAGCTCATCATGACTGTTCCATTGTCACATCATACTGAGAATCTGGGCTAATTATTTTTTTGGTGCATATTCCAGTTGACGACCGATATACCCAGATCTACCACTTTATCCCGAGATGAGTCTGCACATCGCTAATGACAGAGAAAAGAAAAAGCAAAGGCTCTCCCGTCGTAAAGGAAAAAACACAACCTGTGACTTTCAGATGGTGTACCCTTGAGCCGCGTCGACTAAAACCCAGCTGCAGCACAACGGCAGAACCGAAGGGGCTAGTGATGGCTGGGTCTAGCTGGGGCTGGAATGCCCTTGGGTTGCTATCCCGAGGGGTGGTTTGGACGCTCGACATCCCTCCATCCTGATTCCAGTTTCACCCACTTTCTCTTTTCCCGCTCACCCTGCCTCACGTGCCCTTGGAGAAGAGAAGCCAGCTAACGAGTGCCACTGACTTGTATGTAGGTGCTTTGCTCTGGGGACAGGACTCATGAAAACCGGGTGACAGTGCAGAATGAGGCATTTAGGTCACAAAGGAAGTGCATTTCACGGCAACGGATTAGGCTGATTGATCAGGATGGATATGCTGAACCTGGAGTCCCAGACTCATAAAGTTCTGAGAGCTGCTCCCCGGGGCTGGGGTCAGGCACCTGTGCTCAGTGGTTCTTCATTTGCGCCGTCAAGTCGCTTGCCTGAAGAGTTCACGCTAGAGATTTGCTGGCTCCAAGCCCAAGCGACGAGCTCTTAGACCAGGATGCGTCTTCTAGCTCCTTCTCTTGGAGGGTTTGTTCCTTCGTTGTTTCCAGCCTCCGCTTGGCAACATCCTTGGCATCTGTCACAGTCTTCGCAGGCTGCCGTGACACAATGCCCCAGATGGGGCTCCTGTCCTCAGGGAGATTACAGACGGGTGCGGGAGAGAGCCAGACCTGGCGCATCTGTGCCGCAGGGCTCCAGTCCGGGAGACAAGTGTGGGCAGTTTCTGGGCAGATTAGGAAAGGGACCCTGGTTCAGGAGGCGGCTGAGTCCGGAGGGAGACTTCAGGGAAGTTCTTCATCTCACTGAGGAGGCTGACGTGGATGGCGCCTACCTGCTGGGGGGGTGGGGAGAGGAGGATCCAAGACACATCCTAGGAAAGGGGAGGAGCAACCCCACTGTATTCCCAGAACGAGGGCGCTGGGCAGGGGGTGAGAGGGGATGACTGAGCTGGTATCCACGCCTCCGTGATGCTGGGCTGGGCCCTGCAATCCCCTTCCTGCTGAGCCAGCCGGCTGCAGGGTACACACTCCACTGCAGAGAGCAAGAGGGAGGACACCAGGCTTGTTCCTCCTTCTGCTCCCTGTGGACCTCCTTGCTCTTCCTCCTGACGGTCCGCCCAGATAGGCGCCTTTCTGCCGGGACAGCCGGTTCACGGTGCGGTTTTCCAACACTCGCAGGAGCAGCTGCACCAGGATTTCCCAGGGACGCCGACACCCGCCATCCAGGGACCCTCCTGGGTCTCAGGGTCACTGGTGGCAACTCAGTGAAGCCCCCTCCTCAGAGGTCTGTGAGTTCCAGCTCCTTGGGGACCCCTCAAGCCCCTGAGACTCAGTCACCCCCTCTCCCCCTCCCCGCGCCCAGCGGTGGTGGCTGCCGCTGCCCTTGCTGCCCCCGTGCCCCACGGACACAGCCCCGCCCTTCCCACTTGCTTACCCCACAGCCTGGTGCCGAGTTGACAGTTACATCATGGTTCTGCGTCGGAATAACTGCCAGGTTTCTGCCTCTTTTTTGATGCCCATGTAAACAGATGCAGTATCCACGGTAACACTTGTCTGACTCCCCCTCATGCATTATTTGCTATCATTTCTTCTGTTGTACGTGCTCGTACCATGTGTGTGAAACTGATATCCATCGATCCGAATGTCCGTGCGACACTCACGGCGTGGGTACAGCCATCCTCCCGGTGACGAACCCAGCGAGCCGGTCCTGGTCCCTCGGGTTACATTTACTCACTTCTGAGTGAACTGGTAGAGGTCTGTGTGCACTATCTAGGTGGGGCCAAATTAAGAGTAATTCCTGAAGTTTTATGCTTTGACACAAACATCCTTAAATCCAAATTCTGTATGCAGAGAATTGTTTTTAGTGACTCATTTATAATCGGCCAACAACATAGTCATGAAACAAGAGGATTGATTGACAGATTTTTCAATGTTTTTAGTGTTCTAACTTCGACTGCATCAATTGCCTGAAGTGGAGTGCCATTTTGTTTCACGGTCGGCTCCCTGATAAGCAGCAATTCGTCAACACTTCCCTTGAACATGAGAGACGGGAGGACTGTGGGTAATTCGTGACATGCAAAAGATGATTACTTAGCAATTTGCCAACATAAAAGGTTCCATCGAAATCAATCTCACTTAACCCATTATTTCACTGATACCCGCTCCAATCCATTTTTCTGTTCCGTTCCATTTATTTCCACAAACCCACTCCACTTCCATTATTTCAAACCAACTCTTTGTTTTACAGATATTTTTAAAAATACATTTTCCCCAATTCCCACTTTATGCCTTATTTAATATCATAATCTGAAACCAGTTAGACATTATTGATTTCACTATCCTGGTAAATGAAATATCAATTAATATGTAAGGAGGGATCACTACATTACCATAGATTGTGAAAAATAGGTAAAAACTATTCTCCAAGTTCTCAAAACTGAAAACTTAACGTAGGAGCAATACAGATCTAAGTTGAATAGATAAGATAAAAAATAGAGGTGGTCTATTCATACTCAGCATTTCCTGCTATGTTATATGATGAGTGCTCATAAAAAGAAAATACTGCAATTTCTTTCTCTGGAAATTCTCTCCATCAGTTTCTCACTTACATTCTGAAAGTTGAACACGTACACACAAAAATTAAGAAGAGAACAAGGCGTCTGGGTGGCTCAGTCAGTTGAGTGTCCCAACGCTTGATTTCGTCCCGATCTCAGGGTTGTGGGATGGTGGGATCAAGCAGCCCTCCGGAGGGAATCTGCCTGGGATTCTCCTCTTCCTCTGGCCCTTCCCTGCTCACTTTTCCTCCCTCTAAAAATAAATAAATCTTAAAAAAAAAATGAAAGAGACAAAAGAATTTGATGAAGTGTAAATAATTGGTAAGAATTCCCAAATCAGGCTTTTCAATTTTGATGTGGACCTAAAATGGTGATTATGTCTTAAAAAATTCATAGATTTATTTTTAAAAAGTAGTATTAGGCTTATAGAAATATTGAGTGGGAAGAACAGGTATATGTATATATATGTATATATTATACATATTTATATGTATATAAATACTAGTTTTCCCTAGTATTATCTAGCATCTAGTACTATCTCTCTGTTACAATTTATGAGCCAATATTGACTCAGAATTATAACCAAGGTCTGTAATTTACTTTAGGATTGATTCTTTGTGTTCTATAATCCATGGGTCCTAATAAATGTGTAAGGAAATGCACCTACTAATACTGTATCACACAGGGTGGTTTCCATATTCTAAATATCCCCTGTGCTCCACCTGTTCATGCATGCATTGCTGAAGAATGTTCCGCTGTATGATGTATTACGGTTTTCATCCAGTCATCTATTACAGGACCTGTGGGTCACTTCCAAGTTTTGGGAATTGTGCATAACACTAGTATAAACATTCCAGGTTTTTATGTGGATGTAAGTTTTCAACTTTTTGGATAAATACCAGGAAGCATGATTGCTGGGTCATGTGGTGAGACTTGTTTCACAAGAAGTTGCCGAAGTGTCTCCCTAAGTGGCTGTGCCATTTCTCATTCTCATCAGCCATAAGTGAGGGTTCCTGTTGCTTCACATCCTCACCAGCATTTGATGTTGTCAGTTTTTTGGATTTGGGCCATTCTAATACCAGGCGAGTGGTATCTCATTGTTGGTTCAATTTTCAATTTCCTAATGACATAAAATGTTGAACATCTTTTCCTATGTTGATTTGCCATCTGTGTATCTTTCATGAGGTGTCTGTTCAGATCTTTTGCCCATTTTTTAATTGGGTTACTTAAGTGGATTCTCACTGTGGAATTTTAAGAGTTCTTTGTATACTTTGGATACTAGTCCTTATTACATACGTTTTTTCCCAAAGATTTTCTTCCAGTCTGTGTCTTGTCTTTTTTTGGGAAAAGGAAAAGATAGTGATGAGGCTCGAACAATACATGTAATTATGTACTATGTCTATATCTGTATCTACATCGACATCTATCTATCTCTATCTCCTCTTTGCTGGAGCCCTGTCCCACTTGTGAGAGCAGCACTCAGGACCGTCTGCTCTTCCTCAAGCTACCCTGTTCTGTCTCATCACGCAGACATCTGGCACTCACGCAATTCCTTCGACACGCGGAGTCAAGCTTGTCTCGAGTGTTGCTGATGTTCTCATCTCTATTTCGGATCCCTACGTTTCTGTGTCCTCACCCTCTTCCTTGTCTCCTGTTGTAGAGGAGCCAATCCTTCTCTTTCTCATGTTTCCTCCAAGAAATTTACTTCGTCTTCAGAATCTCTATCCACCAGTTATTTCCTCTTTTGGGCTTTATTTTCTTCATTTTGTCTTTTCTCTCTTATAAAAAAGAAGATGAAAACTTCTCTTGACCTCACCAGTCATTTAATAGAATAAACTCTCTTCAATGTCAAACTCTCTCACAGGCCTGGCTGTTCTTTTCTTACCATGCGTACTCCTTTTATCTGTAATTTGTCTCTTGATCTGTAATGTCTCTCCCTATAATACTACTAAAATCACTTATTGTCACTTATCAAGGCTCACCTTCTGTTCACCAAAGCAAGCAGTCTTGTTGTCTTTGAACTTGGGCAACATTTAATGTTATTGGACATACTTTGATTCACACATCCTTCTGGATATCTTTCTTTCCTAAGGCTTCTATCAAAATACTTATTTTCCTGGTTTTCCTCCATTTGTATTCCTTCCTAAAGTTTTCTTTCTCTAGACTTTTTTTTTAGAAAGAGAGAGAGAGAGAGAGAGAGCAAGCAGGGCAGGGTGGGTGGAGGTAGAGAGGGAAACCCAAGCAGACTCCCTGCCTAGTACAGAGCCCCACCAGGAGCTCAATCTTACTGCCTTGAGATCATGACCCGAACTGAAATCAAGAGCTGAATGCTTAACTGACTGAGCTACAGGTGCCCTTCTTTCTCGAGACCTTTAATATAAGGTTTTATGGTGTTTTTTTTGTTGTTGTTGTTTTGTTTTTTGTTTTTTTAATTCTGGCTTCAGCTGCCTTTCACTCTCTCTCTTTCAACCTTCTCTCCTGAGCTTGAGATACCTTTCTGGCAAACGACGTTAGTTACCTCTCTCCTTTGACAAGCCTCCAGTACAATATTCCAGCTTTGGGCTGTCTGGAGCTCAACCTTCTTTTTGGCATCAACTGCAGCGTGACCTCCTTACACCCTAAGGTTCATGAGGTCCCAAATCAAACTTTCCTCCAGAATCTACTCCTCATATCCCCGATTTTCCTGCTGCTACTAATAGTCCCACTCTTCCCCAGGATACAGCCTTAATACTTTCATGCATCTTTGAATTTGTCCTTCACAGTCAGCCGTTCCATTGGGCTGCTTCAAAGTCTAAGTCCCATCAGCCTTCAAGCTGAATGCAATTTGTTTCTGGCCTTGGAACCTTCATAATACTGGATTTCTAGTCTGTCTTACTTTCTCAGCAGTTTTGAAAAAGAGATCTCCATTCCGATGTTGTAAGATATCTTAATGAATGTGCAGAATCTTAATTCTTTCATATCAACACGGTGCTCACCATAGTAAGCATATATGGTCCAAGCTCAAATAATATTTAATAACTTAAGTGGAGTTGAACTTCCCTTGATTCCTTTTGTCACCACGTCTCTGTAACTGGAGTCCCAGATACCGAAATTCTTGCATTTACCTAATTTCATGTTTTTAACTTTCTAAATCTTAATTAAGTTATGCATAATGTCTTGTAATCAACTAGGATATTAACAAAAGTTGGCAACTTGCCAGAATATTTGGCATTTTGAACTATGTGGCAGAAATGAAAATCAACCAACCAATCCAGCTCTATCATTATTAAAACAAAACCATGTACTATGGACTTAATCCCTTGTGTGGTTGAGAAGGCATTTTCACTATTTCGGTCTTCTCAGGCTTTCTGATAAAGTACCCTCAGGGCAGAGAATTCTCTGCCTGTTTTCAGTGCAGTCTGGCTGCCCTTGAGGTAATCCAGTGTAACTAGGTAATGTACTTTAACAATTATGGCATTTAAAACATTTTGGTCTGTTTGGTTTAATTGTTGAATATGGAAAAGACTTACAAAATCTAGTCATGGCTTCATTCCATGCCAAGGCATTCTGACAGAAAAGATACACAGAGATGGGCACCATGACCTAAGCTGTTCTTGAGAGAAGTGGCATGGAAGCCATCAGCTCTGATCTGAGCCAAGCACTCCTTTCCAGTGGCCAAGGGAACTTAAGTGCAGGTGACCGTCTCTGGCTGCTGGGTGGGTTACTGCCAAGAGAGTTGCCCCAGGGAGCAACATTTCATACATGGTAGGTATAATGAGGAGACCTTCCAAAACCCCCACATCCAACTCAAACTGGTGGCTCCCATGCCAGGCTTCATGTGATTTTTGGCTTCACAGTTTTGGCTCAAACAGTGTTTTTCACTTTGTTGGCCCAAAGTTTTAAATCTTGGCTGGACGTTGACATTTAAAAAAGTCATGAGATTTCACATAGAGCTATGGATTTCTGGCTTCTTGGTATCTGACCTCCAGACTCACACAGAATTACTTGGCTGGAACTAAAAATGTTCAACCCTTTTGTGATGGGCTGGTGCTCTGCCTTTCCAACCATCCCTGTCACTGAGCCAGACCGGCTCCTATCCATCACCCTTCACTTTATCCAGTGAGGTAAACCATGTGAGAGACACAGGTCCTGCTGGTGCTGAAGGCTGTGACCCAAGGAATCACTTGGAAGTTGTACAACATCTCAAGTCAACTCTTATCCATCAGAAAGGATAGGTGTATTTTCAGGATAAGGGGAAAAACCCAGTTTGAATGGAATAATAACCAACTACCACTAAATTAGAAGAAGCAACCACTTAGTCTACGACTTGAGAGTCAAAGAAACATTCTTATGCTGTAGTACATACACACCACCCACTTGCCTTTGTTTGCTATCCCTTATATTCAAAAACATTTTAAACAAAGACAGTTATGTCATCCTTTCAGCCTTCACTTTTACCAGATTCACAGGCAAGGAAGAGAGTGCATGGTCTCAGAAATACAATGTAGCATTTTCCCCCAGTATTATTATTTGATTTATTCACTCTAAATATGCATTTGAATGTACTTAGTACCAGTATTATCTCCTATATGACAAACATTATCTGCAGTGTGTTTTCAATTCTTTTAGACCATTTGCTTTTAAGGAGCTTTCATAAACAAAAGCAGAAAGAAATGTTCTTAAAAATCATTAAACTTATTGATACTTTTCTGAAGTTCAATAGCAAACATTTACTCTAAAGATTGAATTTGGAGGGGCATCTGGGTGGCTCAGTGGGTTAAAGCCTCTGCCTTCGGCTCAGGCCCTGATCTCAGGGTCCTAGGATTGAGCCCCGCATCGGACTCTCTGCTCAGTAGGGAGCCTGCTTCCCCTCCTCTCTCTGCCTGCCTCTCTGCCTACTCGTGATCTCTCTCTCTCTCTCTGTCAAATAGATAAATAAAATCTTTAAGAAAAAAATTCATTCTCCATGAATTTGGAGCATGAGGACACTTTAGTGTTTCCTGAGACTGTTTTGAGTAGAACACTAGTGCTGTGTTCTTCTTCTAAAACAGCCTTATTGAGGTGTAATTGAAGCACATATGTAATTGAAACACACATGTAATTGAAGCACAAGAAGCACATATATTTAATGTATATGACTTGAAAACTTTAGACTTATGCATATATCCATGAAACCATCACCGCATACTGCACAGTCTCACATGTGGAGACTAAAATAGTCAATCACGTAGAAGCAGAGAGTAGAAAGCCAGGTATTGGAGGGTGGTGAGAATGGGGAGTTAATGTTCAATGGGTATAAAGTTTCAGTTATGCACTATGAGTTAGCTCTAGAGACCTACTATATAACACAAAACCTATGGTGAACAATACTGTGCTGCGCATTTGAAAATTATTCAATTTTCTAAATTGAAGAAGTTAGATCTCTCACTGTTGTTTTTTCATCTACAAAGCAAGAATAGTTCCACTTGTTTTACCAAGCTATAGCAAGGTTTAAAAGTCATGTTTCCATAATGATTCACACAGAGTAGGCACTGAAAAAAAAAGCCAGTGATTTCTGCCCTCCTGATTATTATTATCAAGATCATTATTGAAAAGCAGAAACAGGAACTTACTGGGGTGAGACACTAACAAGTGAACTCTGATCTCCTCAAATTCTTTTGGAATCTAGATGCAAGGGGAGCAACAGAACACATGCATACAAACAAATTTTAAAACTACATGGGTAAATACAATTTCTCAAGGACAGGCTTTGAGAAGAGCGTAGTCAAACAAGGGGGAACCAAGTGGGATAGATGCAAGTCAAGCATCAGGAGGAGGACAGGATTGGCAAGAAGTCCTTCATGGCAGCAGTTGGGACTCTTCCCAGAGCCTGGTTCCTTAACTATGTTCGATGGAAGATTGTTGTTTGAATGAAAAGACTGAAGCTGAGGCCATGGAGGATGGAGAAAGAATAAGTATGAGATCCCGAGTAGAAGGTGACTTTCTTCATAATTTTCTGAAGATGGACTTTGATTACCTTATAGAAATATTTCCTAAAAGCTCATGATGGAAAACTGAGAAATTCTTTTTAAATTGGCTGCCAGACTCTTCAAATATCCTCCAAAGTAATGTTTTCTGTATCTTAACACTCTCTCTATTCTGATTTATGAAAACAGACAGTGACAGATGGAGAAGTTGAGCAGCCGTGAGGACCCCAATCTTACGATGGCCTCATTTTCTAACAGAGATTAGCAAGAGCTGATAGCATCCCTGTTCTTCTGAGTGATATACGCACAGCGGGAAACTCAATTACAGGATCTTTGGTACTCTGGTACTTAGGCGTTTCAATAGTATAAGGTGCAAATGTCTGAACAGATCCCTAGGTTCTTGGCAGAGAAAGAAAATGCACACCAGCTTGGCCAAGATTGAAGGTACAGACTGAGGTAAGTTGAGGCACCTGACTCAGTAGATGGATTGAATGGGAAGAGAGAGGTAGATGAAGACCAGTGTTGTTAATCATACCCCCAACACCAACAAAAAAGAGGGCACGAGATATCAACACCTCAGCCATGAGGAAACTATACAGTTTTTCTTTTAGTTAAAATTTCTGTTACCTTTCCATGTGGCATAAATCACATTTATAGGCCCGCAGCGTATTTGCCATCAATGGCTCGTGTTACTTTCAGATGTCTCAGCTTCGCTGTGGCACTGAATCACCCGCAAAGGCATTCACTGTTTTATAGAGTCCAATGTTGTGCACGGCTTATTCTATAGGACCTTAAAGTTTTCACTGAAGACTTCTGCTTTTTCTCTATGATTGGGTATGTGGATTTTATTTTCCAGAAAGAGTCATAGAAGATGTCACTCCTGATCCTGTTTTGAATCGCTTACTGTTGTCTTCCGCAGGCTATTTCCACCCCCCTCACACCCAGCGAGCACCACACAGCTCGGGTCTGCTGATTGTGGCACACGAAGGTGCGTGTGCTTTGGAACCAAAGCAGGTGTAGTAAGTTTGGTTCACTCTTGTGCTGAGTTTCAATCTGAATTCTTTAAGTAGTCTGTATTTAAAAAGCTACTTACTAAATAAGTACTTAGAAGAGTACACTGTTGAAGAAAGATATTAATACAGTACATCTTGTTATCAAACATTGCCAATTCAAATAGTCATCTGGTTATGAAATGGAAATCCCAGTAGAGAAGCTCAAGGAACAACTACCCGGACACGACCTTGCTGGTAATTACATCATAGAACACCCTTACCTAAAATACCTATAATCATGTAATTGTAATGTGAACCAGTGCAATTGTGATATCTAATGATGTGCAGTGATGCTGGGTAAGCCAGTTATTATTTGCATCAGAATTATTAAAATTGTTCTGCAACTTTCTGAATGGATAAGTTGCCTGCCTCTGGCTGGTCACAGGAGATTTGCTCATGTTATCATGAACTTCATTAACATGGTAACAGAGGCATGAGATCCGGACCTTTAAGGATGTGCCTTCACCTCTGCTAATTGCCCACTTAGATGAAGCAGGCAGGGGTGCACATGAGAAGTGGGGCCCTGCCATAGGGCAGACTCCAAATGTATCTCCAGAGACCTGCTGAATATTTCCTGAAAGCTGATTAGTTCGGTACCCGGGGATGGAAAGGGATCTTTGCTCCCTGGTTTGGATTCTAGGTACGTGATCATCTTGCTCATTCTCATCTCTACAAACACATCATGGCTCATTTTTCTCTTAACCTTCCTTCACAGCCTACTCATGACAAAAAAAAAAAAACATGCACTCCACCTTCCGGGACTCTGGACGTGCAGGGGATCACATAGTTGGCATATGGGAAAGGGAGGCTGGGAGCGCCCCCGTCTCCAGACCAGCATTACAGCTCACACTCGGAAGAAAGAAATAATTAACAGCTACTCTGTGCCATCCTCAGTGGGCGACTCATGGGCTGTGAGCCTAGAAAGCGAAGGACAATTCTGGGAAAAAAACGACAAAACATAAGGTCCTGTTGAAAACATAGGGCCTTCCAGATGTTAAAAATTAGTAGTCATTGTCACTGTGCCGAGAAAACAGTACAGAATAATTCAGATCAAAGTGGCCATTATTGGTTTTTATTTGTAAATTGTTAAAGCAGTTACTAGTTGGGAATTAGTTTATGAGGGTGACCATCTGATTTGAGTCAATTAAGAGGACTTTTTTTCCCCCAAATACATTTATTTTACTTTTTCAGTGTTACAAGATTTATTGTTCATGCACCACACCCAGTGCTCCATGCGATGCGTGCCCTCCTCAATACCCACCACCAGGCTCACCCAACCCCCAACCCCCACCCCTCCAAAACCCTTCTGTTGCTCAGAGTCCACAGTCTCTCATGGTTCATCACCCCCACCTATATTCCCCCATTCACCATTCCTTTCCTTCTCCCAATGCCCTCCATGTTTTTCCTTATGCTCCACACGTGAGACCATAAGATAATTGACTCTCTCCACTTGATTTATTTCACTCCGCATAATCTCTTCCAGTCCCATCCATGTTGATACAAAAGTTGAGTATTCATCCTTCCTGATGGAGGCATAATATTCCATTGTGTATGTGGACCATATCTTCTTGGTCCATTCATCTGTTGAAGGGCATCTTGGTTCTTTCCATAGTTTGGCGATTGTGGCCATTGCTGCTATGAACACTGGGGTACATGTGGCTCTTCTTTGTACTCCATCTGCTTCTTTGACACTACAGACAAAGGTCTGATATCTAAGATCTATAAAGAACTCCTCAAACTCAACACTCACAGAACAGATAATTAAGAGGCCTTTTAAGTGGGGTGAGAACTAATAGCTAAACTCTCTGTTGATTTTAATCTTGTTTAATCCTTAAAAATATAATAAGAATGATCATATCCTTTATATATTGGCAAAAGGAGAATTGTATCATTTGTTCAATGAAGCTCAACTAACACACTTAGAAGCCGGGAGTCAAATTTGGGTCTGTCTTTACAGTTTGCTGCTTTTGACCATCGTACTTAACACGGGAGTCAGAGAATGGCAGTGATTTGCTAATGAGAGAGAAGGCTCTTTGAAGTAGGCTTGGGATGTAGTGTGATTATAAACTTGAGAATTTACTCATTTAATTTAGTTGAATTTCGAAATGCATATTCTTGTTATTCAGTACTTTGTAGGTAAGGAATCTCAGAAGCAAATTGGTCGGTCATTGTGCGAGAGACTCTTGCTCTGTCCAATATGGAAACACTGGTACATGTGGGTATTCAAGTTTAGTTTAAACTAATTACTGTAAGAGTAAAACCTTAGTTCTCAATTGCAGGGGATACTTTTCAAGTGCTCACTAGCCCCGTGAAGCTAGGGGCAATTGATCTGATTTAGATTGTTTCCATCACCCCAGAAAATTTTGCTGGACAGTGTTGCCAGGTAATTACTAAACTCAAGCACTCTTTCTGGGCATATGGCTGTGTTTCTAGGACCTTATGTAGTTAGATATGCTATGGGGCTGAGTTCTGGCCCATGTGATGTAGGCAGAAGTAATAGATACCATTTCCAAGTCTGGACCATGTGAACTCCCATAAGAGAGGCCGCCTGTGTCCCGTGCTGCTCATGTGAGGCAGTTGAGCCTATTGAATGGACAGCCATACATTGACAAAGGGGGAGACAAAAGATGGAAAGAGTCTGGGTCCCCCAAATTACTGCCTGGAAAGAAACAGCCTGCCAATTAAATTAGGACCTCTTATTTCTGACAAGATGTGAATAAGGCCTAGATTTCAACTCTGGATCTATTGGGATTTGGGAGTTTATTAGTTATTACAGCCATCAGCCAATAAGCTTTGGAATTGTGATTTGAACTTAAGAAATCTGGTTGGATGGGGCACCTGGATGGGTGGCTCAGTTGGTAAAGCATCTGCCTTCGGCTCAGGTCATGATCCCAGTGTCCTGGGATCAAGCCCTGCATTGGGCTCTCTGCTCAGTAGGAAGCCTGCTTCTCCCTCTCCCACTCCCTTTGCTTGTGTTCCCTCTCTCGCTGTCGCTCTCTCTGTCAAATAAATAAAATCTCAAGAAAGAAAGAAAAAGATTTGGTTAGAGAACTTAGCTTCTAACCCCCTCACTGAAATCAGCAAAACAGGATCAACAGCACAGACATGAGTCAGACAGGAGGAATATAGCACGACTAGCAAACTTCTATACCATCAAAGAATTTTCTTTACATTCACGATTGGGAACTTGTCCATGATCATAACAATAGTAATATAACACTCACATTTTTAATAGTGTGTGCTGAGGATCTGCATTATTGCATTTAGTCTCCATGACAATCCTACCTATTAGATACCATTTTATCCCCGTTTTACAGATGGGCAAACTTACATTCATCAAAGTTAAGTAACTTATCCATGGTAATAAACTAGTAAGGGAAAGCGCCGTTATTCTAACACGGAAGTGTTGGCTGAAGATCATGAGAAAACACACAGAGAGTCTGAGGGACCTTTCTGACATCCTTTCTGTTACCAGGATGGGCCTAAAGGGTTCACATAAAACGGGTCAAGCAGAGCAACAAGGAAGCAGGATTCACTCTAGACCTGTGGCTCGAGAGACAGTCTGCAATGAAAACAGCTCGCCCGTATTCAACCACGTGTGTGTGTGTGTGTCTAGTGGGACATCCATTGGGTAAATCTGTATGAACTCTGTCTAGAGTGCTCTTTATATATACTTTCTAAAGCTCTCATTAAAAAGAAATACTTCTTTCTGCATCAAAAGCCATGCATTCCCAAACGAAATTGATGACAGTTACCAGATTATATCGTTAGAGGCTGCTCCTCACAGTCACTTTGATCCAAGTGGAATGAAAGTAACAACGGATGAAGGGACACGCTTGCTTTGGATGCTTCAAAAGCAAACATGTAATCATTGCTCTGGCGAGAGCCTGAGCTATGAGCTGGGGACTTGGTGAACTTCATCAAAATGGCGCGTACTTTCTATGGAGACCATGCAGGGACAGAAGGAAGGGTGTCCCGTCGGCAGCCGCCTCCGTCCAGCACCACACTCCCATCAGATGTCTCCGTGGATGCACTGCCGTTTTCACACCTTGATAGATACAGTAGGGATGAAAGTAAACAAATGTATTGCTCAATCACCTTGTTTTATAGGTGGGAAAATGGAAGAGCACCTTGAGACCAGTTACATTCATTGCACCCTGCAGACAAAAATCATGAAGGGGAGCTCAACTCCCCACACACTCACATGCTCATTATTCAACTAATCCCAGCATGACGACGGTTGGAATCAAAAACCCTCACACCCAGCAGCACTAGATGAAGACGGAAGAATTAAGTTAGATGTTATGAATTAATGATTATCAGCACCAGTTCCTCAAACTGGTCACACTAATGATTCTTTGTGATAATAATTCGTGCACTTACTTGGTGAATGGAAGTGATAGATAAAAACACTAGCAAACCAGAGAAGAGATTTGCTCAGTGCTTGGCAACTCATAGCTTTCAAAGGCAATCACCAGAGCAGAGTCTGTCCCAGATCTTCTAGCAAAAGCTTTGAATAATGTATGTGCCACTGCTTTGAAAGTTAAAAATAAGTGTGATGCCGGCAACAGAAGGTGGTACTAAAATACATCCTCTAGTGGCACTGAGGAAAAGGTAAGAAGGAATCCCTTACTTCACAAGAGCGATAATCATGTAAAACATAGTAAAGATCTTGAATAACATGAATGCTCATCTGAGGGAATTATTTAAATCCTAATAAAAGGCAGAAGTCACAACAGATTCAACCCAGTCTCATAGCTTCTAGAATCTACAATACAACTGTTAGGTCTAGAATTTAGTCTCCGGCTCCCAGGAAACACTAGCTATAAAAAGCATGCCAGCAAATGAGCAAACCGAAAACATCAACAGATCAATAAACCAATTACAAACAAGAAGTCTGGGGTCAGAGGTGGTCAATGGGGAAAGTCAAGGGAACCAACCCAGAAGCTCTACTCTATTCAGAGGTGGGGAAAACTCCGATTGGATCTCGGTATCTTGCAGGGCTACATTTTTTTCTTATCCTGAAACAGCAAACTTTAAGAGGAGGCAGGTTATAAAAACATAAGACTATAAGAAGAAGGCGGGTCATGTCAGTTAGCCATGGCGGTCCTGTGGGCTGTGGGGGAACTGGATAGTCAGTAAATGGACCCATTTTGTCCAGTGGAATCTTTGCAATACCCAAGATGGCAGCCAAGACCCACACGCAGCTGTGGAGCCCACGTATGGCTAGTTGAGGAAACGTTAAGTGAATATTAACATTTATTTAATTTTTAATTTTTTTAAAGATCGAAATAGCCACCCAGAGCTGGTGGCTGCTGTATCGGAGAGCTCAGATACACACTAACCTGTTTCTAAAAAATTTAAACACAAACATCACAACTGCTCACTTAATATTTGTCATGAGCCTATGCCACACCAAGTACTCTACAAGCGCTTGACTTCTAGCACTCTTACTGCTGGTACGGCACCGGACATATTTCAAATAATTCACTTTCCTGCCTGGTGAGAAGAGATTCTCAACACGAGAGCACCAAATGCCCTTCTAGTTTCTCCTACCTATCTCTGCCTGTCGTGATCTGAGCCTTCGGGACCTCCAGCTACTGAGTGATAAACACATGGTCCTGTCACGGATTACTTTTGCACAGATTGGCAGGAAATAGACAAATGTTTGGAGAGCTGTGTTGACCCAAATACGAGAAGAAATTCACAGTGATCCAGATGATGTATGTACAACCATGAAAGAATCATAACGATTTATACATTCCGGGATTAGAAAATGCAATGCATGTTAGGTTTTAGGTACTTCCTTAAGTCACCTTTTATATTTTTTTATTTAAAAACTTTTAATCTTAATTTTGTTTGTATTTTCTTATGGTGTGATTTCTTTCCTTTTCTCTCTCTTTCTTATGTCTGGCTGGCTTTCATATTTAAGTGTCATATTGGGGTCTGGTTTTGGGAGATGGAAATCATGCCTGTGGTCATTGCCTAAAATCTCTAGATGCACTAGAGAGTCTATTTCCGTTTTCAGAGACAATATTAACAAGTAGCTCCCAGAGGCAAACTTTCATCAAACAAGTGGTGTAGGGTTTCTGCACTTTGGTGCACTTTGCATTCCTGTTAGAAATGACATGGAGCACTGGATGTGGTGCATGAACAATAAATCTTATAACATTGAAAAAATAAAATAAACACATTTGGGGGGAAAATAAATAAATAAATTAAAAAAAAAAAAGAAATGACATTGAGGTAAGATGCTGTGGTGTGGCCATAGCAACAGGATCACACCGTGCAAATGCTGGCAGGGTTTCCCATGTTTCTCTAACAGCTTCGACTCACCCTATCTCCAGCACGAGGGGCAGAAGCCACTTGGCAAAGAGCACTTTTACCATGTGTGTGACACGGCGGGATCGGGGGGACTCCACACTTCCTATACACGTGGGCACGCAGGCACGTGGGCATGGGGAGTCTGGGTGGGGCATCGCTGGGCTGGAAGCATCCTCTGTCCCCAGCTCCAGGGTTGTTTAGGAGTTTCTACACAGGTGGGTCTATGCTGACCACTTAAAGATCTCTGAGGCACATAAAATGATGTTACACATTAAAATCAATGACTTCTTTAATGTGATGAAATGTGACATATACAAATAATCAACAACTGTTTTTTAATTGATCTTTTATGTCTAAATAAACATATATCTTGTTGTTTTGTGTTGTCCAGGGCCTGGCTCAAAGTAAGCATACAGATATTGGGTGAATGAATAAATGTTCTAATATCTAAATCAAATTGCCTCCCTCGGTCATTGGTTTTCACAGGTGCGTCTTTTTGCCTTTGGACTTTGTTTCTTGATCATAGATGTTGTTTCTCTAATGTTTGAGGACCTCCAAAAATGCGAGACCAAGACAGGATTCAATGAAGATCAGTCTGCTGTTCCTAGAGTCACTGACATGTTCTTCTCACAATGATTTTCATGAGATATATAGGTCAGGCATTAACCCGGGAAGGCAGAAAGAGAATGAGCAGTTTTTGAAGGTCCCATAACACATTTGTGACCTCAGAATGAGACTCATGATCCATACCTTCTGGTTGCCAGCCCCGTGCTAATGGATCATAAATGTGGTGCCTCTGTGGTGCCCGGCTCATGCCTGCAACCCAGACAGAGAGGTCAGGGTTCTTACCGCCCGCCTGTTGTCCAAGAGCAAAACTCCACACACACCACATTCCAAAGATTTCAGTCTCCCCAGGAGCGCGGAATCAGGCTGCCTGTTCCAAATCCTTATCTTTAAAAAATCGTAATTCTATATTTAGAGCTGCCCAAAAGCTTCTGCAGAACGATCGTGATTAGATTCTAGTACACAAACGAATCTCATATTTTCTAAAGCTTATGAAATGGATCTGTCACTCACGGAGCTGGGGAGCACTGGCGCTTCACTTGGATGCCGCAGTTTTTTACCTACTGGGGCCGATGAGAGCATTTAATTTCATCAGCCGGTGGCAAGAATCATGACTTATTTCAGTTTCAGACAGTGAACTTTCAGTCTCGGAGGAAAGAAAGCAATGCATCTCCCATCTGTATCCCAGTTAGAGTGACATTTATGTTTTCATGGCATATAATAGTTCCAAAAATACTAATTTTTCTGAGAAACGCCCATGTTTGCTCTTTTAATCGGGCATAATATGATCCTGGTGCCGCTGACCCTATGCTGCTGGAGCATGTCCTGCATCAACTCAGGGCAGATATGTGGATTTCTTTCCTCGGAACGGTCACGTGGGCATTACAAAAATCACGTGTGGGTACACCCAGTCCCACAGGGCCTTCTTTTATTTCGACAACATTTCAAATGTCGTTCTCGTAAGGAAGCAGTGTGTGTGTGCCTGTGTGTGTGTGCGTGTGTGTGTGTGTGTGTGCGTGTGTACAAACCCGGAGAGTGGGTATGGACTAAAGATAGACACAGTAGTGGAACCTCTATGATACGCATTTTCGAAATTCTAAGCAAGCGAAGTTATGCAGGAGGAAAGGCTTCCTGGAGAAGGAGATCTCAATGCAGGCTTTGAAGAAATCCTGAACTTGGTGTGGTTTTGTGGCAGATCAAAGGAAAGGATCCTTTCTCAATAAAGCTCTGTTGCTGATCAGTTAGATAGGGGGACAGTTTGGATGACTCTCCGCGCACCATCTGGGGACGTGGTGGCAAGAGTCCTAGACTTGGAACCAAAGGGTCTCCGATTGGCAGCCTTCCAGGAGCAGGTGGACGTGATACGCCACCCTCACTCACCTGGGCTTTCTCCCGTGCTACTTGAGGAGAGAGACCCAGAGGGTTCTTTCTGTCAGGTGCCAGCAGAGAGGTTTTCCTGGGAGAGTTGTAAAGAACGTGGACGAATCCCAGTTTGGGCTCTCGTGGGGAGCCCTCCTTGTGCGCCGGCCATCAGCTCTGGAGCTGCTGAGGGCCGCCCCACGGAAGGACAGGCTTCCCCAGGTCCTACCGCTAACACCCACATCAAGTCCCCTGGGAGTCCCCATCCGGCATTGAGCTGCTGTGTCCATTTCTGTTGGTCTAAAACTCTCTTCCCGAGGGTCCGCCTGGTGATCCAAACTGGCAAGATGAAATACAGACAGAGACATGTGATTTTCTCACTCTGACTCACATCACCAGGTTGGCCTTTGAAGGTATTTGAGTGTGCAATGAGTAAGGCAGTCTCTAAGGTAAATGCATATCTATTATAATGCTCTCCACGGTCAGGTCTTGGCCTTGACCTGGGCTCACTCTGCCCTAAGCACCTGGGTTCCAACTTCCTTGCTGCTCCTCAGGCCCTTCCTCTCCATGCCGGTCACAGATCATTATCTACTTGAGCTTGATTTTGTTATCCATATCCTGTCTATTTTTAGAATGAACTTGGGTGGCTGTCTTCCCACCTGTCCTTGGCCAGCATTATCTTTCAGACGTTGGGAACTCAGCAACATTATTGATAAACAACCTAGGGTGTTTGGTTGTTTTTGTTTCTTCTTCTCCTCCTCCTCTTCCTCCTCCTCCTCCTTCTTCTCCCTCTTCCTCTTCCTTTTCTTCCTTCCCCTTCTCCTCCTTCTTCTTTTTAGCTCTAGAATATCAGTCTTGTTTAACAGCCTTGAAAATCACACACCCTTGAGCAGTGGTACAAGGTTGGGTCAAACTCCCTTGGGGGGAACCGGATGGTGTAGAAGCTCAATGCCGTGTCCCCTGTGAAGTTCCCGGCAGGCTGGGCCTTGATCATCTCTCTGCCATGTTGAGTAGACACTGGAGGGCAGAAATTACTTCATGGGACTGACTGAATAAGCCTGCTGTTGTGGGGAGAATCTGCTCAGGCAGCAGCTAAATGATAGGGCACACAAAGAAATGGCGGCTGGTGTCCAAGGGGCCATGAGGAGGAGGGCAGATGCCTGCCACTGTTCATATGCCCCTGGAAAATGGGCGTTGGGGCTTATTCAACCTTGGGCACCCCCATGTCTGTTAACCATGGGGATCGGGAACCACAGGGGCTTTGTGATTATATTTGAAAAATTAGTCATATGTCTCTTGATTAAAGAGATGTTTTCTATTACAATTTCAAGACACGAATGACGTTGTACACTAATAAAAAGAGTCACAAGATAGTCGTGTGTACTTGGTTGAAGTCCAAAAATAGTTGGAAGGAAATCTGATGATGATGCGTAGAACAATATTCCCTTTTTATATTGGGGGCTATTCATTTTATTGAAACATAGACCAGACAGTGGCTTCAGAATTGTAAAAACCTGGTCCCAATGGCAGGTGGTTTGACTGTGGTGACCGTGCTGTGATGTGGTCCGTAAGAAATGGGACGACAAAGTAATTTTTAAACCTGCTCTGTCTTCGTTATTTTCCAACAGTGAATTCAGTGATAGAAATCAAATAAGGTTTTCATTTATTTTTATGACATAAGCATTTTTATATTTCATGAATATTTCTTGGGAAAAAATGTACATGTATGTATCAAGTTCTCAATCAAGTAAGGTAGATTCTACTTCCCAGGAGATGGTTGGCAATGTCTGGGGGACATTTTTGGTTGTCAGAAGTGGGAGAAGGAGAGCTTTGGGCACCTGCTGGGGCTAGAGGCCAGGGATGTGGCTGAACAGCCCACAAGACACAAGACACAAGACAGTTCCCACTGCAAAGGATCATGTGGCCCCAGGTGACATCAGAAGTGCTGAGGGTGGGGTGCCGGGGGTGGGGGGAGGCTCAGTCATTAAGTATCTGCCTTCAGCTCAGGTCGTGATCCCAGGGTCCTGGGATCGAGCCCCTCATCGGGCTCCTTGCTCGGCAGGAAGCCTGCTTCTCCCGCTACCATTCCCTCTGCTTGTCTTCCCTCTCTTGCTGTGTCTCTCTCTGCAAAATAAGTAAATAAAATCTTAAAAAAAAAAATATAAGTGCTGAGGGTGAAAACCGCTGGGATTATGTGTGTGTGCGTATCTGTATATACATAAGTATGTGTGTACAGATACACACACACACACACAAATACACATATGTACCGAACATGTATGAACGCACACACATATCATATATATGCAGTTATATCTGTGTGTACGTGCATATAGAGATGTACACATATACACACAAATATACATATGTACCTAACATTGATATATACCCACGCATATATATACACAGATACATATAAGATTTTTTTTTTTAGTTCAAGGAAGATTCAGAAAAGGGTCCTATACAAGTATTCTGAGAAACTCAGACCTCTTCTCCTTCACCTACCCGCTGTTTTGGGGACTCTCCCCTTTGAGCCTTGGATGCTTCCTCACTTTTAAAACGAGGCATATAGGGACCACCAAACTGAAAAACCCCATATAAATAGGAAGTCACTTTCTAAACACCTGGGTTAGGGTAATAATGAGTGATGTAGAAAGCTGAAGGAGAGGGGACAGAAGACCAATAATACAGCCAGAGGGACCAACAGTCTCCTGGGGAGGGGGTGCGTTCCCCAAGCTGTTTCTAAAGTGAACGTTGCTGGAAGAAAAGGTTTTGTTTTTTGTTTTAAACCCCTTTCCATTTCTTAGCAACGGTTCCGAAGAAGCAACAATTTATTTCTAGCAATAACTTTTTAAAAAGCCCTGCCTTCCAGCTGTGTTTGATTCCTTTCCCTTTCTCCACACAACACCTTTCCATCCGGCCCTGTGTGGGAGCCGCCTCCTGCGAGGGACTCCCGGCAGCACCCCTTTCTCCCCCCGAAGCTCACTCCCTTCCTCAGCACACAGGGCGATTTTAGACTGAGCTGGGGATTGGAAGGGACCTGGCAGGGACACTTGACAACTATAATTAAAATGGCCAGTTCACCGCCTCCTGTCACAACACCAGTGTATTTTCAAGAGCTGCATATCCCAAATGCCTCCCCGCACCTGGAAATAAAATCAGACATGACGTTCCAGCACGGTATAGGCTTTCTCATTAATGAAACCACCGGGCTGCACTGCGGGGGTCTGGACACATTCGTATCAGTGGGGCCAGGGCCGGGGACCTGGGGGGGTGCCAGGTGTACAGGAAGATGATCCTCAGAACAATCAAGTGGGGGGGGGGCTGGAAGCAATCACCAAGAGCGAAGCCCAAATCCAAGCCTGGGGTGGGGAGGGAGGCGGCATTCTTGGCAGTGGAGGGGCTCTGAGGAGGGTTGAGCTGGGACGAGGCAGCCGTCTGCAGGAGAAACACTGAGGGACAGAAGCCATGTGGCCAAGGCGGTGACCTCGTGCACCTGCCTGACCTCTCCGGGCAGCCTGATGCCGTGTCACTCTTGACCCCCATTGCTCCCGTCCCGCGGGTGCAGAGAGGGCGGGCAGGGGTGAGGTCTGTTCCTGACAAGGGACCACCAGAGACCAGCACACAGACTCCAACCAAACCTCTCTGGTGCTCCATCAGTCCTTCCGTGACATTTTCCTGTCCATACATGATAAAGATCAAGTTCATCCTCCAAGTGTGTAAAACATCCCCCATGGGATGGTCTCTACTTGGGTGGATTGATCATAATTTGTCTTTTAAGCAAAATTGTTTTTTGTCCTCCCGCCGGGTTCCGTGCAGGATGGGACGTCAGCTCCTGTGGCCCTGGCCGCCTGCCAGGTGGGAGATCAGCCACCAGGCAGAGCATCATCATGCAGGTGGAAAGATCTTCCTCTCCCTTCGATGTCGCCCCATCATGGGCGCCCAGAATCTGTGGTTTTCAGGAAGGTCCCTCTTGGTAACGTACGTTCAATGGGTTTGGACAGATGCATAATGACACGTATCATTGTATCACCGCCCTAAAAACTCCTTGTCCATCCCTCCTCTCCTCTCCACCCCTGGCAGCCACTGATCTTTTACGGTCTCCATAGTTTTGTCTTTTCCAGAATGTCTTATATTTGGAATCCCGTGGTATGGAGCCTTTTCACATCGTTTTCTTTCACTTACTGAGTTGCATTGGCATTTCCTCCATGTCTGTTCATGGCTTGGGAGCTCATCTCTTCTTACCGCCACATTGTCTGGATGGACCACGGTTTATTTATCTGTCTACCCACTGAAGGGCACCTTGCATGATCCCAGGCCATGGCAATTATAAACAAGCTATTATTTTTAATGAGTAAATCAAGCAATGACTCCCAGGCTTTTCCATCAAAACGGCTTTGCTGACAAAAGTGAATAGAAATCTTGAGTTGCTCATGAAGTAGTTTGGGGTCGTCAGTCTCAAGAGAGAGTTTCTGGGAGTTTCCTGTTTTATCCTAATATTTCTAGCAAAAGTTCATGCCACTTTATTTTTTTTACTGTTAAAGATAATAATTATGCCTTATTATTAAAAAGTATATCTTCCTCCAATTTGATTTTTGGGGGAAAGGATATTTCTTCCTTCCCCAGCACTGCAGTTTTTCAGGTGGAATCCTCATATGCCCTGATATTCCAAAATTATCATGACTGAATCAAAGCACAGAAGTATACAGATGCCAGAAGGGTACGTGCACCCCGTCTCCAATAAACAAAATGAAATCCTTAAATCACTGAAGTTGCCTAAGCGCGCTCTTCGTTTCCTACATGCTCCATTTTAAAAGGAAAGCCTCAGCACGCCATTTTATTAAGGATTTCCGTTGATTTGACTCGAGTGGACGTTTTTCTTCTGAATGAGGACTTTGGCGAAGGATGAGTCAGCGTTTCGTGTAATTAATTGAAGGCGACTTAGCAGAGAGTGGGGTGCAGGGTGACAGTGTCTGGGGGTCACTGTGCTAATCCAAACTCGAAACCCATTTCGGAGAGTCCTTTTCCCGAGCTCTGAGTCAGCGGTCCATTGCCGCCCTCCCATCACCGGCTTCCTAACGACCCCATGATTAGATCAGGATAATTACCTTGATTTCCATTATTTCTGCCCAGAACGCCTTAGACTCTTGGAATCACAATGCCTTCAGGGAACTGAGAGCTTGTCCTTCTCAACATCCATATTCAGGGAAGGCAAGAGCAACCAGAGATTTTAAGGGATCTGCCCGAGAGATAAGCTCACACAGATGGCTATGCTCCGGACGTAAATAAACCATATTATTAAGTGACTGAAATACTTAAATCAGGTGCCAGTATGTCGAGCGCAGAGAACCCCCATGTGTTTATAGTTTGGGAAAATATGCCAGCATTTATCACTTCTCGGAAACTCTCTTCTTGTTCAACGCACTTTCCAATTATTTGCTCAAATTATTTGTGCCCTTGCTCTCGTCCTGACCCTGCCCCGCCACCACTGTGCTGTTGTTGGCTCATTTAAAACAGCATTTTTGTTTCATCGTCCACTCCCTGAAGCCCCTACCTCGTGCCCTCAACCCGATGGGGGCACAGGAACTCGGGGTCACGTGAAGAGTGAATGCTCGTACTTCTAAAAGCAGCGTTCAGAATTCCCATGCCCTTCTTTGCTTTCTGTCTTGCAATCAGACCCGTATCACTAATGCATCACCTGTGCTGACATCCGTAAGTTAGAATCCGCAGCCCTGTGGGACGTGTCAGTTTCCCGTCGGAGTCCAGGCACCGAGGCAGGCACGTCCGTCATTCTGTGCTCTTGCTCCGGCCACACCAGCGAGCTCTGTTGGCTCCTCTCACAGGGGAAGGGGAAAAGGGGAAAGGCTGCCAAGCCTAGGGAGACAGGACATAGCCGGTGTGTCCAGAGGCTGTGCTTTCTCCTTCCTCCTGCTCAATGAAAGGTGCCCGACGTTGTCACCACCCTCTCCCCAGGAGGAGGACAGGCAGGGCAGGAATCCCAGGGGTGCTAACTTTTAGGAACGGAACTCAAGGGCTGGGGCAGAGGCCAAGGGGCTCAGATTCACAGGGAGCAGCAAATAATCAGATCACGGGGAAGGAGGCGGGGACCATGCCACCCTGCACCCTGGGTGCCCGGGAGGCCTCTGGGTGGGACAGGAGACTGCGCCTCCGAGCAGGGACTGTGGATCCCAGAGTGCACAGCATCTCCCCATGTTGGGTTCGGCGCTTTGTTTCAAAAGCGGCCTTCTTACTATTTTCTCCGTCCGGGCCTCCCACGAGGCTGAGAAATAGAATAATCTTTGCAAATACATCGGTCACTTGCATGGAGTTTTAACAGTGTAGTTAGCAAAGGTGTAGATGAAGGGGGAAAACCTCGGTATTTTCAGAGCGGTCTTCCTCTGAGATTCTGCTCGCTGGCCCATTGAGTTCACCTGCGTCCCTCTCCTCTGCCTGTTCTGTTCTTCAGAAAACATGTGGATGGAAGCTTTTTTTTTCCCCCCCATGTGTGGTCCCTATTGCCTAAATATGCTCGGTATCCAGCGTAGGTTTTTCGGGCACATCTATAAAGAGAATAAGAAATTTCCAACCATAAGCTTAGATGCGTTAGGTAAGATTCTATCCCTTTGGGCAGAGACGAGGCTCACCTGAAGGTTTTATTACAGGTAAAACCCTTTTGCAGGGGCCAAATATTGGAGTGGGAGCGGGTAGGCACTGGCTTGGGGTTTGTTCTATCCAGACGGGAAGGAGTCCCACGGTGCTTCGCACTCGGGTCGCCAGTCGGAGATGGAGAGGGTAGACACGTGCGCCCGGGGCTAGAGGTCCTGCCCCTGAGTCAGTGTTCACGCTCACCATTTGAACCTTCTGGTTCATACCGAATTCGTTTTACTGGGACATTAATAGCCATCTTCGCCAGCAGGCAAACACAATGTCATATTGTTTAGACCTCGGTTATTGAAAATACATTCATCTTTTGAGTATTGAGCTTTCCATGGTTGTTAGGACACAGTGGATGACCCCGGCCTCCAACTAGGCGGTCTTTCCAGACGGACCAACAGAAGGCCTTCTGTACCTGCTGCGGTAGGAGAGGCGGAGACGTGGGGACTTTATGGAAAAGAGGTCGGCTGATGATAATTTAACAAATTTATCCAGATTTTCAACACTAAACGTCCTCGAGGGTGATTCGAGAGGCTCTGTGAGGCTGCAAGGTGAAGAGACAGGGATCCCACAGGCTGGGGGGACCAGGGTAGGGCAGTGCATCTGTCAGAAGGGGGGGCACCCAACTGCAGGAAGCCCAACAGAAACCCTGGCAAGGAGCAGGGGGATGGGGCTAACAGCTTCCTAGGGATGCTCAGCCACCCAGGAGCTCTCGTGGAGGTGACAGATGCATGATGTGTCCTATTATAATAGCGTATAATCGCACACACTATGGATGTGACACACATGTACTATACAGGGGAGACTATGCATGCAAACCACATACACCGTAACAAACACACTGCAGTTAACACACGTACATTGCATATAACGTATGTCAGTCATCATTTTTTATAGTCTTTTTTTTTAAGAATTTTTATTTATTTGAGAAAGAAAGAGAGTATAATGAGGGGGAGTGGGAGGGGGAGAGGGAGAAGCAGACTCCCCACTGAGCAGGAGCCTGATGCAGGGCTCGATCCCAGGACCCCAAAATCATGACCTGAGCCGAAGGCGGATGCTTAACTGACTGAGCCACCCAGGCTCCCTATGATGTATGTTATAATGTAGCACATAAATGCAAGCTATATTATGATAAACAGTGTATATTATAATAGATACACATCCCAACTTAAATGAAATCTATAAAATCTGTAATATCTCTTATCAATTACATATCAAAATACATCACCTATATTATGTTAAAATACATAATATGGTATATGTATTATAATGGTAAAGTATAATATACAAATTCCATAATAGAATATAATAATATATATACTACATAATAATGCAATAATACATAATACACTTTATATCTATTATACAATGTTATATAATAATCATATTTATGATCAATTATATTAGAACATTATCTTTGCAATCAGTTATAACTATATTTTAGTTATGTTTGAACATATTGCAAAACTACATTGCAAAAATTGCAAAAATTCCCCACGAGGAAGCAGATTGAAATTGAGCGATGGGGTATTTTTCAGGAGAAAATAACAATGCATGTGTTTTCGTGCTGTAGAGGTCATTTCTTTCAAACTACCACCATCAGCTGTTTCGAGGTCCCGAGTGCTGGGGGGCGGGTGTCACAGGGCTGAATAGGGCTCATGGGTGCTCCATTAGTTCGTTTTCCACCACACGCGCTCTCCCCTCCCTGCCGGCGGCACGTCATCTCTCATTACTGGGAGAAATTACACATATTGTATAAACAGTGAACATGCTGCTTCGGCCCATCCATTTGTAAGAAAAACATGTGGGGTTTTATGGAAATGAGTTACAGTCCGTGTTCCTGGCACCATCACAAGTGTCTTCAGTGCAGACACAAGCTTCGTGTATCTCTCCGTCCCTGAAGGGCGGTGTGCGCATCTCACCAAGGGGCTTCCATTCGTCTTCGAAAGATCTGTCAGCCGACAGTGTCAGTTAAATCATTTTCGTCCAAGTGTGCTGCACACTGAGAAATGGTGATTTTGATAGTAGTCTAGCAGCCACCCACCGACGACTCCTAGGACAAAAGAGAGCTCTTTCCTTCCTCGGTATCGCTGCAAATGAAACCCTCTGGATCCAATGCCAACTTCACCCTTGACGCCTAATGAAATAGAAACGTCTGATTGCCCTATCACAGGGTCCCCACAGTGGTGCCGTTTTGGAGGCGATCATCCTCCCCAAAGTGCTTTGCAGCTTGCGTGCTGGGTGACCTTGGGCCAACTGCTCTTTGAAGCTCACAAGGTCCTGATAATGGTGGAATGAGATCATGGACACGATAGTACTTTTCAAACCTGAAGAAGCATGAACTAGTATTCTTTACTGTCGTATTATTGCACAGTGTCCAACATCCAGGGAGGGCTTGCTGTCTATGATGCTGGATGCCTAGGCATTGGGTAGTTGACATCATACAAGATCTCTGTGTAGCAAAATACAAAGTTACCAACTTATGTTGATCTGGGGTACTAAAATATTTATACGATCTTACAAACTCAGGATTATTACTAAATAGAATTTTTTTTTAAAGAGAAGTATAGTTTCCTTCTTGCTCCTTCCTTTTTATATTGTACTTTAGGAAAAAAATCCAAGTAAAATTATTCCATGGTATCACTTCCAAGAAGCAAACTGTGCCGTCAGTAAATAACTTCATGAAATTTTGTTTTCATTGAAAACTGAGCATTTGGGGCAGACTTGACACAAAGAAGAGCCTACTAAAAATGGCTTCTTACCCCCACAGATTGATTCTTATCTTTGCTGATTTTTCTATACGGAAGAATGGATCATGCATTTGCTCAATAAATATTTATTGAGCTTCTACTATGTGCTTTAATGAATTGACCGGGCACTGAACACTGGTCATCGCAGGCTTGTTCATGTAATGATTTGGATGTCAGGGGAGAGGACTCTCCCCCTGCTCACTGAGCCTTGAAGTCCCCCCACATCAGCAACAGTCATGACAGGAACGTGCCAGCGAGAAGTAATCTGAAGAACGTGTGACTCAGTGCAGTGTATTTGCAAGATAAGCTTGTTGGAGAGGAAATACTTCCTTCTACCCTCTCAGGTTCCATGGTGGAAGGACGACACTGCCATGAGGCGTCTTCAGAAGGAAACTGAAGATCTGATCGAGCCATGAGGCCCCAAAGCTTGCGTGCCTTTTACACGAAGAACGGCAGATTCTGGGGAATGTCACCAGAGAAAGGGGCTGGGCTGGGGCAGTCAACTGTGGGTCAACAACGGGGAGACCATGAGGGAGCGCATGGGGGATCAGGGTCATTTACCTGGTGTGTGTACACAGGTTCACTGTGGTATCGACAAGAATGTGCTGCTGTTCCTGGGACAGGGAGGGCCTTTCCTGTGGAAAATCAGATGACCTGCTTTTGGGTAGAGAAAGAGAGGTCCGCCAGCCCATCCTGCACATGCTGATTCTTGAGTGCCTTCAGCTCAAAGGAATCAATACGCCAAAGGGGTATATTTCGGGCTGGCATGTGCTGAACGTCAAGCTTCAGAAACGCGTGCATCATTGATAATCACAAAGGAGCCGTAAACGCTGAAAGCATCTTGCATAACTTACTGAGGTTGATAGACAGCAGGGAGAGGTCTCTGTCTTGTTCATGGCCTCACTTTCTGATCTCTGATGGTCGGGAGCAGAGCAGAGTCACTCCTCGGGGTCTGGTGTTTGTGAGAAAAGCAAGAGTGCTGTTGGTGAAATCCACAGGCTGGTGCATCAGGCTCCTGGGATTTATGGTCCCCGAACAGACCTACATCCAGATTCCCATAGGAGAGCCTGCTGCCTGTTTATGGGAAAGTCCACACTGAATCTTGCAGGCCTCGGAGTTCTAGATAACGAGTTATTTATTTGAAGTTGGATCCCCAAGTCTGTACTCCAAACAATGAAATACTAGGCTCACGTTGCATCTCGATCCCCTAGAAACCTCATTTATTTTAGCTGATTCATTCCTCCTGTCAGGGCAGTGGTGCCGTGGAGAGAGCCCTTCTTAAAAGGAAAATAGAAATTCTGAATTTAATTTTATTTTTTTCTTAACTTCAAGTCCACTTCCTTTTGGTAAGAAGGAATGTATTATTCAAAGCTATAAAGGTAAAGTAATTCTTTATACATTCTAGATACAAAATTGCCCCCTCTTCATGTTCAAGCAAACGATACTAGGTATGCGGAGATCCTGTGTCTAGCTTTCATTCCAAGCAATGAGCTATACGGTTATTTATTTCAGTTATTTGCCTTTTTGCCATGTGCTTCTATGTTTAATCATTATCGCTGCCAGTAGGTGAGGGGAGGTAAGAAAAAATAAGCAATAAGATTTGCAACTTAGCCATTTGATTTTTCCGGACCTATTGGGAATAAATAACATGTACCTCGTACTTTCTAATTTGAAGGAAAACTCTCTGATCTAAATCTTTTTTTTTTTTTTTTTAAGATTTTATCTATTTGACAGAGAGAGAGAGATCAGAAGTATGCAGAGAGGCAGGCAGAGAGGGGGAAGCAGGCTCCCCACCGAGCAGAGAGCCCGATGTGGGACTCGATCCCAGGACCCTGAGATCATGACCTAAGCTGAAGGCAGAGGCTTTAACCCACCGAGCCACCCAGGCGCCCCAACTCTCTGATCTAATCCTAGTAGGCAGTGGGCACAGCATCCTGTGATAAGTCTCAAAGAAACAAGAATATTAAAATCAATGTAAGTAAATTATTCTTAATTGTTTTAAAACCATTTACACTTATTTCCAGTTTTGTGCTAATGTGAAGACAGACTTTCCTCTATCAGTTGTTAATCTCTTCAGAAAAACCTAAAAAGAGACTCACACTTGTAGTTCTAAGTGTGAATCCTTACCTCTTACCTCAATATTTTATTTTGTCTTTTTTTTTTTTACCTCATGTCAATTAAAGCACCCACACCATGTCAGATGTGAATACATCAGAAGTTGATCTACAACCTCTTAGTTTTCCTTTAATCTCCACATGAAGAGAAATGCCTACTTCTTGTAATTTCCTTGTATGGTCAGGGTGAAATCCCTATTCTGTCCTGAACATTCTCGCACTTAGAGATTGACATGTGTAAAATGGGACCCTTCCTTCATCCAGACACAAGGCATGTCCCCAAGAGGGTGTTCAGGAGGTCAGTGAATCAAGATGGAGAAATTCAAGTGTGTTGGGAATGACTACCTACTTGAGATCAAAACACCACCACAGGTTTTCCCTTGAAGACTACAGGTGAATTGTTAAAATCCAGGCACATGGCTAAAATCGCACTGCATGTGATTTCCTACCAGGAAACTGGATAATCTAATTAAGGGAGATTCTATGCTTGCTGGGTCCTGTTTTGAACTGGATATTTAGTCTTAGGGAATCATATTATCTAACTTCTGAACTGCACATACTTGGAGAATCTTATTTATCGGTTGGTTAAGAGGGTTTCAAGTCCACGAAACATTAAAATCATGACAAGGAGAAGAGGAGTACAACGAATGCAGCCTCGGCAGTGGGCCCATCGGGGACCACATGTACATTAGGAAGGGCACCCCTGGGCAGGACAAGGACAAAAAGGAGAACCGTGCAGGGATAAAACAGCATCTGAACATTTTGTGTACTTGGTGATATATATTCTCATATGAAGCAGTACAACTTGCTGGGATGGACACATTTTCATAAATCGAGTTATTGTCTCTATATCTGTCTTCAAAGAGAGTTTTGATAGTAAGAGCAGTCTCAGGTCAGGAGTGGGCAGAAGGAGTCGCATATGACTCACACCGGATACAGCATCAGGCAGGATGGGGCGGGCGGGCTGGGCCAGCGTTAGGGACAGTCCGATGCCAGCAGGAATCCTCTGCTAGCTGCCTCTACTGCAGTCTGTAGGTTGGATTTTCACGGGACTAGCTCGAGTCATGGTTGCCGATATCTCTGGCTCCTTTCCATTTTTATCAGGAGTCCTGGAAGGAATTCTCAGCTTAAACTTGAGGAGAAGGCAACTTATGGAATGGGGGAAGCTATTTGCAAATGACATATCAGATAAAGGATTGGTATCAAAAATATATAATGAATGTACACAACTCAACACCTAAAAAATGAAAAAGCCAATTAACAAATAGGCAGAAGACATGAATAGACATTTCTCCAAAGACGACATCCAGATGGCCAACAGACACACGAAAAGATGCTCAACATCACTGATCCTCAGGGAAATGCAATTCAAACCCACAATGAGATATCATCTCACACGCGTCAGAATGGCTAAAATTAACAGCACAGGAAACATCAGGTGTTGGAGAAGATACAGAAAAAGGGGAACCCTTTTGTACTGTTGGTGGGAATGCAACCTGGTACGGTCACTCTGGAGAACAGTATGGAGATTCCTCAAAAAGTTAAAAATAGAACTACCCTATGACCCAGCAATTGCACTACTAGGTATTTACCTAAAGAATAAAAAAATAACTAATTCAAAGGGATACATACACCCCTATGTTTATAGCAGCGTTTTCTACAATAGGCAAATTATGGAAACAGCCCACGTTGTCCATTGACTGATGATACGAATAAAGAAGATCTATGGTCTATATACACAATAGAATAATATTCAGCCATAAAAAAGAATGCGATCTTGCCACTTGCAACAGGATGGATGGAGCTAGAGAGTGCTATGTTAAGTGAACTAAGTCAGAGAAAGACAAATACCATATGATTTCACTCGTGGAATTTAAGAGACAAAACAAATGAGCAAAGGAAAAGAGAGAGAAAGAGAGAGAGAGAGAGAGAGAAACCAAGAAACAGACTCTTAATTCTAGAGAATACACTGCTGGTCACCCAGAGGAAGGGGGTGGAAGCTGGGGGATGGGCATGGATGAAGGAGTGTCCTGTGCAGATAAGCATGCTATTGTACGCCTGAAACTGATATGACCTGGATGTTAGCTCGGGGAGGGGAAAGCACAGGGGGCTCCGATGAGGACAGCCCCTGCTGGGCTGTGGAGGACAGCTGCTGCGTCAAGGGCTGACCTCCTAAGCAGACGCTTGGACCAGAGCACTGCCTGGGAAGAAGCTGGAGCAGGGCTTATGCAGGCTGGTGCTGGACGTCCGGAAGCTGCCCGGCGCCGGCTCTCTGTTGGTCCCCGCAGGACCCCCTGGCCCGTCCACGCATCAGCTCCCTGCTCTCACGCTCCACCGCGTCCCTGAGCCCGCCTGGGCCTCAGTGGGGCCAAGCCGTGCACACTGAGGACCACCCACCCTGGGTCCTGAGCAAGATCCCCAACCGCCCCCCCACCCCCGCCGGTCTGAGTGCCACCGATGGCAACCTAGACACCGGCACTCAGAGGTGACCCCTCTGCCCAGTCTTTTTCCTCCTTGGACTCTGGGGAGGAGAGACATCCAGAGCGCAGTATGTTTTGAAAAAGCCAAACTCTGAATCACAGAATCAAAACTGAAACTTAGGCAAGAACTTAGCCCAGGGGGCTGGTCCCAAATCTGAGGACCAGGCCAACTCCGCCCAAGTGTGCACGGAGTAGGGGAGGACAATAATTTTTCCCGCTGCTCTTCAAATCCATGGCTGAGACCCCCCTGCAGTAGAGCATGGATCGTGGAGACAAAGACAAGCAGAAACATGAACATGTCTGCCTTCGGAGCACACAGGAGATTCCTGGGAAAAAGGGCGGCTTGGATTCAGGTCTAAGTACCTTCCTGCTGGGGAAGGGAGCTGCTGGTCTCATCTCGGGGGGAAGTGGATGGGTGACGGGAGATGGCAGGGCCCTTCGAGGACTAGATGGGGCAGGGGTGACAGTTTGTGACACTCGTCCACCTGTCACCTTCTCATCCCCTCTTCCTGGGTCCCAGGGAGGAGATGAGGACGGCGAGGTCCTCTGGGAGGGTCTGTTTTCGGGCAGATGAGGGGAGTTCAGAGAAAGTCTCTCCCTGCCCCTGCTGTCTCTGAAGTGCCTTGTATTCAAATAAGCAATACGGCAAGGCCGCACATTTTGAGGTGGGGAGTCCTGGACACGTACGTGCGCATTTTGGGGTGGGGAGTCCTGGACACGTACGTGCGCATTTTGGGGTGGCGAGTCCTGGACATGTATGTGCACATTTTGGGGTGGCAGTGTCCTCGGGGACCATTTTCCTCCTTTACTTTGGGAGCCCCGTCCTTACCTCGCTCCTTAGAAGTGCCTTGTGGGGCAGACTCTGGAGGGCCTGATGCCGGTCAGCTGCAGGGGGATGGGGGCGTCTGGTGCTGGGGGCCCCAGAGCCCGCTCCTCTATTGTGCTGTATGGACAGAGCTGTCCTGAGACCACAGCCTGGCCTGGCCTTGTCCCCTCTACTTCAAGGCCAGGGCCCTTTCCAACCACTTTGCTCATCAGAGAAACAAAGACAGACCCATTTTGGTCTGGCCCCGCGTCATCAGCACGACTGGCCACTTTCCCTTCAGACCCTCCTTTCTTCAACGTCTGTCTTCAGTGAATCATCACGTCGTTTTGAGAAGACAGGACCTTATAAACCCTTTGGCCAGTATTCGCTCTTTCAGACTGTAGTTTCAGCTGCCATCCCCACCCCGGCCGGCTCACCCCCCAGCACACCCGGGCACATCCAGAGGGGAGCAACTGTGCCCAACAGGGGCAGGAGGACGGTCACGGACACATCGGTTACCCGTCTGAGTCTGTCTGAGTGAAATCAGTCAGCTTCACGGACTCGACATCGCTTTAACGCAAAGCCTCTATCCTGTGCTTTCTTTTCCCTAGATTCTCATGCTGTCCTTAAAATGGAGATTCTAGTTTGTCCTCCCAGAGCCCCCCGGCGCTCAGCACGCAGGCCCCGGGGTGCATCCCCCGAGCCCACGGGGAGCCCCTGGGTCTTCCTCGGCCCAGTCACGGACCCTGACCCTTCTAGGTCCAGCCTCGCGCCTTGGGGGAACCACTCAGGTGAGCACTTGGCTCATCCCTGCGGTCCCAGGGCAGGGAACAAGCCCCTCCCACCCCCCAAAAAAGAGAAAAACAGATGCCATCTAAAGAAAATGAACTCAAATCTTGACTTGTGATTACTTTTCTCCCCGGCTTATTTATCCTTCTCCAATGTTTGCCTTTACATAATTTGGAGGTGCTTACAGACAAGATGCTGGTTATTGGTCCCAGGTGAGCAGAGAAGGGGTGAGGTCAGGTCAAGGGCAAGATGATGACATCTCAGTAGCAGGATCACTTAGCAGCTCACGGGCAAGGCCAGGATGGGGTGTCTGAAGAGAGGAACGGTGCTCTTGGTTCCACGGGAGAGAAGGAATGGTTGGAGCTGTTGACAGGCACGGTTTCCATATGCCTTTCCATCTTTGTTTTAAACTGCTGACCCCTGCTCTCCGACATACACACCCCTGCACACGCACACTCACGGACACACACACACACACACTCATCCTTTTGCCTCGCTTCCAGGATTTGGACAATTTTTCTCATCATGGTGCTGCGTAGGGCTGCAATTATACGCATTTCTTGGGCACCTACCATGCATTTCTGACCTTCCGCGTGTGCTGGTTTCAGTTTGTTGCTGATAACCCTAATGCTGCCCCTGGAAATGGGGTGTTATTTTCAGAGATTCATATCCTCTGTGTGGGTTTGGAAACATCTGTTCAGACCAGAACATATGAGTCGAAGCTATATTTTGCTCTTCTCCATATGAGCCCAGGTGGTTACATCTAGAAGCCATACACTATAAGTTGCAACTGTCTGCTGCAAATTTTTATTTTAGTCTGCATGTCTGGTGAAACTAATTTTTTAAGACAATAAGAACTCCTACGACATTTCTGAAGCCCTCAAAGTTAAAGTCTGTTAGTGTGTGTGCGTATGTGGGTTTCTGCTGAGATGCTGCATGTTTCTGTTAGAAAATGCATATAATCCACGTTATTAAAAAAGATTAAACATTCTCAGTGGATTTTAAAAATCTAAACAAAATAAACTTCAGTGGAGACAGTGTCACGAAAGAAAAATTGCTGGAAATGATGAAATTATTAAGCTCAATAAAGTAATACCTGAACACTTCATCATAGAAACATAAAACATGTTTCTCGTTGATCACTATTTTGAGAAAAATGACAAAGCTATTCAAATGAGTGAAAAAAAAAGTCCATTTTTAGATAATCTTGCTTCGGAAAGTATGTTTCATGATGCTTTGGGACATTGAAACATCTTCAAATGTTTTCACTACTGTTATTAGTATACGGATGTACCATAGTTTGCAAACTGCAAGCCCTCAATCATTAAGCAGATACAAAGTTTTTCCTCGTAAGCGGAACACTTGGAAGCAATGGGAATTTCAGTACATTATATTGTGGACAGACGGAGATGAAACTATGGAATTGTTCTTTTAAATGTGGTCGGTGGGCTTTTACTAATCACGTGATTTGATAGCGACCATCACCTATTAAAAGGACATACACAAACAAGCAGTTCAGATGTAGGAATTATTCCTTTTTCTCTTGGAACCGTATTCCAACTGTATCCCTCCACAGAATTTTACCTTAATGTAATACTTTTTCTTGAACACTTTTATCAATTGTTTCATAATTCCTCCTGTGAAGAAAACGTATAAAGATGAAATAGCTTAATTCTGCCTAGGCAGCCCTAAATGTTACATTGTTCTATGCTGAGTTATAGTTAATATTTGCATTAAGATTGATCAAGATAACAAATACCTTGTACAACTTTATATCCAGAAAATCAAAAATAGAATTTAATTAGAAATGCGTAGCCTAATGAAATCAATGGGCATATTTTTTATGAGTTTATGTATCCGTGGGTAATTACTACTCAGTTGACAGAATAGGATAAATGTAGCAGTAAATCTACTTATGGAGCTTTTCTTTCTTTTTTTTTTAGTTGATGGAGGCCCTGGGAAGAGCTGGACTGGCACGGAATTTCACTGAAGTATTTACAATTTTTTCTGAATTACGTGAAGCATATCAGTAGTCTGTTGTAAAAAAAAAAAAAAAAAAAGGTAAAAACTCCTTGCTTTGTCACTTACTTTGTGATGTTGTGGAACGTGTATCTCCCTGACTTCCTCTGCGGTGCTCTGGAACCTTCTCGACAGGACCGTCTTCTCTGCCTCCCATCCCCCACCCCCATCCTCCCTCTGTCCCTGCCCCCCACGCTGAGCTCCCCTTGATATGCCTCTAAAATGCTTCGCTTCTGGAGCCATTTGATCAAATGCTGATGGTCTTAAGCATTCAGCAAGAAGACAAAACCGTGGAAGAGATTTACTTGCACGTTACAAAAAAGTCTTTTTAGAAAAACACGCATTCGTTCTTGTTGATGATGGCCAGCCGTGCTGTTAACAGTGTGTGATACTCACTTTTAAAATATTTTATTGTGTCTACTGCTTAATGTGCAAATCAATTTGTTGGCCTGGATCAAAGCAGAGATTCTTGTTACACTCGCAGTATGGAAAGCCCTTTAATTACCGTTAGAAGCCCTGTCACGGGAATCAATCATCCGGTTAAATTCCATAGAAAGATCCATAAAAAAGCATTCTATGTAAATACGTGAATCAGAGACTGAAACTGACCTACACAGGAAAGTCTGTCAGTGCCCTGGTAATGTCACTGGGCTTTCTTCCCTCTGGACCCCGAGGGGTTTGGTCAGGAAATGGTGAGCCAAAGCTCTCCAGTTTAGGAGGATTTGCAAGATAAGGCTTAGCTCTGCAGGGACTAAGAAAAGCTTTAGGAATCTCCCCCCTTCCTTTTCTCAGGGAATCTCCATACCCCCAACTATAAGCACTTGGGAAGTATTTTTTCTCTCCTTTTGGCAAATCTTTCTCCCGAGTTGCATATTACTTTGAATTGAATGAGTCATCATTTGGGTTTCTCTTCTTATTTAAAGGGATATGAACTTTAATAATTTTGTCTTTATTAATTTTAATAGGGGTTAAAATAATGTTATCTATTCGGGAGAATCATAATCACATCTTTTAAAAGCCATCAAAGAGCAAAGTAGAAAAAGAGAAAATTAAAATGACTCCATTTCCCCCATCCCTCTTTTTCCTTTAGTCTTGAAAGCAAGATTCTTGAAAGAGATACAGTAACCACTGCCAAGGGTTACCTAGCACAATGGTTCCATGTTATAGGGTCCGAAACATACGTTTTAGGGGACCCTCTTTAAAAATTAAAAAACAAGTAGGAAATTAATGATAAAGTAATGTTTTTAATCCAGAGAAAACAAATGAAATTGCAATTTTTATAAAAGCATTGAAATACAACAAATGTTACAAAATTCAGAAGATTAACATAATTATCTTTTTAAAAAGATTTCATTTATTTATTAGAGAAAGTGCACACATGTGCATGAGTAAGGGGAGAGGCAGAGGGAGAGAGAAAGAGAGAAAATCCCTAGCAGATTCTGTGCTCTGCAGGGAGCCTGACCTGGGGCTCCATCTCGTGACCCTAAGATCATGACCTGAGCAGAAATCAAGAGTTGGACACAACCGACTGAGCCACCCAGGCTCCTCTAACATAATTGTCTTTTTAAAAATTTATTTAAATTCAATTATTTGATATATAACGTGTTATTGGTTTCAGAGGGAGACGTCAGTGATTCATGTCTTATATAACAGCCAGTGCTCATCACATCGCGTGCCCTCCTTCATGCCCGTCACCCTGTTACCCCATCCCCCCACCGACCTCCCATCCAGCAACCCTGTTTGTTTCCTGGAGTAAAGAGTCTCTTATGGTGGGGCGCCTGGGTGGCTCAGTCGTTAAGCGTCTGCCTTCGGCCCAGGTCAGATCCCAGGGTCCTGGGATCGAGCCCCGCATCGGGCTCTCTGCTCTGCAGGAAGCCTGCTTCTCCCGCTACCAGTCCCTCTGCTTGTGTTCCCTCTCTCGCTGTGTTTCTCTCTGTCAAATAAATAAAATCTTTAAAAAAAAAAAAA
>CM053611.1:640019-685861 GCA_028646535.1 Procyon lotor
GGATCTAATTATTAGATTATGATTAGAACTATGGCCTCTAACTCGATAGAAATCCTTAGTCTTATTTTATTTACTAGGGATTAATACCACGTGAAGTGGTGAAACAGTAGAATGAACTGAAATCCTCTTTCACGGGGGGCAGGGCGCCTGCCTTCTGCATGCGGCATCCTTGATGGGGGCTGGGTGAGAGCTCCAGGCTCATTACGCCTTCGCCCACGGTCCACTGTTTTATGAAGTTTCACCAACAAAAAAAGAAAAAAAACCATTAGGGCGGTTGTAGGAAGGACACACCCAAGAGTTCCAGCTAAAAAGCTTTCACTCTGTGCATGCTAAGTGGGTTTTCAGAGTGGTCTGGGTCAGAAAGGGGAGAGGACCCGGGAAGTGGGCGACTGGATGAGGTCTCCTTAGCAGCTCATTTGTCTGTTGGGTTAGATTTTGTGCGCTGGATCGGACTTCTCCCTCCAGAATCAGCTGAGCTAGCTAATGAGGAGGGCAGATGATGAGCACGGTGGATGCGGGTCAGCAAATTCAGTTCTTCCGTTTCATTCACAGTAATCCTCGGTTTGGTTGGGAGGACTTTGTTTTTGCTCTTACTTTGTGATGGAGAAAAATCCATTATGATGGTCCTAATCCTTGCATGCCGGCCGTGTGTGGTTCCCCTGGCCACCTGGCAGACGACCTAGGGGGGTTCTCCTCATCTTGGGAAAGCGGAAAGCCTTTTGTCCCGAGTCTTGTGTGAGCTGGATTGCCTTTGCTTAATGAAATGGGTGACACGGCAACACTAATGTGCAGTTGGTCACAAATAGCAACTCGGGCCTCATCGACCAGGGGTATTTGTAAAAGCACCAAGTGAGTCATTGTCAAAAGTCAAGGGAAGTGGCCCCTGCTATGTACTTCGGAAACTCGCACGTTAGCTGTATGTGGTCAAGAGACTTTGCGGGGAACTTTACTAATGAGATAACGTTTTGCCTTTGAACAGCCTTGACAACGGTCCGGGTCTTGGCATGTTCGTATCCCCACGTAAGCACCACGGTCATCCTCTGGGGCTGACTGTGGTTATCATCCCCACGTTAGGTGAGGGCGTTGAGGTTAGGAGATGCTAGAAACAAAGTAATAGCTGATGCTTCCCGGGTCCCACGTTCCAGAACCCTACGCTGCTCACTCATGTGTATCATCGCAGATCAGACCAGCCTGATACAGGCTCTAGGATTCTCTCAGTGTTAAAGGCAAAGAGGCGAGGCACAGAGATGTTAAGCGACTTGGCCAGGGTCACACAGCAAAGATTCAGAAACTGCTTGTTCTTCAGAGTGTCTGGTCTCAGCTACTCTGCTGAACTCTGTCTTGGTTGCTATTACCTGTGTCTCTGATGCTGAATCACACTTGTCCGCCCACAGATCTGCCACCGGAAGTCAAACTTCATGAGGGAGATCACTCCTCTTGTTCACATTTTAAAAACTCCTGACACCCACAGGGCATCCTGGCTCGAAGCTGGAATCCTGTGCAGGATTACTAGGTTACACAAGAACACCGAGGTTGCTCAAGGCTCCTTGACTAAGGAGCATCGATGCTATAAACTGAAATCAGCCTTTCAACTTTTATTTCTTTTGAAATGTGGTTTCACAGATTACTTTTGTCTAAAACATGGTCAACTTGTTTTCTTTTTTTAATAAAGATTTTATTTATACATGAGAGAGAGAGAGCATGAGAGGGGAGAAGGTCAGAGGGAGAAGCAGACTCCCCGTGGAGCTGGGAACCCGATGCAGGACTCAATCCCGGGACTCCGGGATCATGACCTGAGCTGAAGGCAGTTGCTTAATCAACTGAGCCCCCTGGGGTGCCCTCAACTTGTTTTCTGAATGACATATCTCCTGTTGTCCCCATTCCAAGTATGAGTGTGGGTCAGATTGCTAGAATGTTCTAGAGTCCTTTGCTTGCTTGCTCCGTGAGGCTTCCTGCTGCTGCACACGCGGCACGGTGGCTTCTTGTCCAGCCTCTGTGAGCCGCCCTCCCTGCGCCCCGGCTTCCAACTCACAGTCTGGAGCTTCTGGGCCCCAAAGAGCTTGGATGTGACGGACCTCCATTAAGAATCAGTTACTGTTTTCAAAGACTTCTGAAATGTTATAATGTTTCTATTGCTTAACTGATCTACAAATGTACTGGCAAGAATGGAAGGAAGTCGGACTGTCTTTAAGACCCAGAAGTCACTTCACTTGGCATTTCAATCCCGCTCCTTCTGGCTCTTTCCTGTCACTAATGTTTCCAATATTTCTGACAACAGTTAATATCACTGATGTCTAATCACACGTTCATGTCGCTGAGAAACGCCACACGTTCATGTCGCTGAGAAACGGAGGAATGCCCAGAGTAGAAAAATGGAGACGGGAGATAAACAGGACTTTCTCAAAGCAAGAATTCCAAAGTGCCAGGAGACAGGGGAGCCTTTCTTTCAGTGGCCCTAGTTTAACCGTTAGGTTTTACCAGCTTGTGTGTGTGTTTAACTTCCCAGCAAGTTGCTCAGATGTCGACATGCTGGACGTGCCCTGAGCGCACAAACCATGGTGCACCCTCCCCTCCCTCTTGAAACTTTGTTTCAATCATCCAGGGATCCCTAGCTTCCATGGTCCAAAGGGCATCTGTCCTGCCTCCAAATCTCAGGCAGAGAGAGAGGAAGCACAGTGACGACAGATGAGTCCCTGTCATGCTCAGTCATCTGCTGTGTGTTGGGGGGGGGGCGGTTGGAGTCCCTTTCTCAGGGGGAGGGGGGGTTGCCGCTACTGAGCCGCCTCTGGGTCTGTAACCCTCCAAGTTCGCAGTCATGGCCCAGACCGTGCAGCAGGCTGCTTGAAGGGTGTCCCAGCTTCAGTGCCACACTCTGCCGGCACCGGCGTCCCTGAGCCTGGTTTCGTGTCCTAATCCAGTCGCCTCCCGTGGCCTGTGCCACCATCCACCGCGAGTAGGCTCTCTCCTCTGTGCCTGCCGGCCGGAGGTGCGTCCTCGGCCCTCGCCTCTTTCAGAAGGTTTATCTCCCTCACGCAGGCTCTTCTACGCCTGCCGGGCTCCACGTGCCCCTGGTTTCGGGAGAAGAAGCCTTGGCCCGGCGCGTGGAGGCTGCCCGGGGCCGTCATGTGGCTCGCGCGCCCCTTCCCGCACAGAACCTGCTGACGCCCCTGTGCATGTGGCCTCGCTCACGCTCTTACTCTCGCAGCCACCGAGACACGGATGAGAGAGACACACAGATCACCTTTTTGTCACCCGATGGGCAGAGATCGAAAAGCCAAGGGAAGAGGACGCGTCCTTGCTTCATTTGGGGGAGTGAAAATCGTCACAACGGTTCTGGAGGGCGATTTAGCAGCACGGATACGAACTCTTAGCAAGGCGGGCATCAGGGTGCTCAGTTCCACTCCCCGGAATTCATCCTACAGAAACAGGTCAAGTCCGCAGAAAGTGAAAGGCAAGGATGGTCATTCAGAAAAGGAAAAAAAGGGGAAATAAAAGCATGAAGGCCTCTCAGTAGGACATTGATCAGATAAACCCCGTTACATCCAAGCAGTGACCTACCAGGCACCAATAAAAACCATCACCCGGGCTAGATCTGTGTCCGTTGATGTATAATAACATCCATATGACAGTGTTACTTGGTAAAAAGAGCTAATAAACCTTAGAGGGATATGTTGCATTTCTACAAGGAAAACTGCCCACGTAAACATGAGCACCGGAGACAGTGATGTTCGGGGAAGGCAAGAAGCCAGTGGTGCAGAGAGAGAAACCACTTCCAACTCGAAATTATTTGTGGTTCCACTTGTTTATGTCTATCTATCTATCTATCTATCTATCCATACCAAAGATTAACTTTTTCTGTGGATACAATTTCTAAGTACCAGGCTCCATAGAAAGTCTTATGGATATTTTTAATTGAATTTTCTCAGGCCCTCCTGAGGTAGATGTTTCTGTGATTCCCCACTCCTTTAATGAAGCAAAATGACTCAGAGTAACTTCCCAAGTTCACAAAACTAGTGACCTGTGCAGCCGGGACTCGATCCCTGGCCATCTTGCCTAACCACAGAAGGTCCTTCGTCATGAAAAAGGGATGACGAATACACACACACATTCAAGAAAGTACTCTCTATTCTCATGAGTATTGGACATATTTGACCTCTTCATTCATAAATTGTTGAAAATAAACACATGGAAAATGAAGAGCAAGGGATTTGTGTGTGTTTTCCTTTTGTTTTCCTCTCCTACTAATAGGCAAGTTCACGGTTACTTTCCCGGTTATTAAAGGCGTCTTCAAGCTGAAGTCTTTCATTATAACAATGACCAGCTGAGTTCTCTATTTTCCTGCTGTACTGGAAACACATTCGCAGAAACTGTTCTTTCCGGATTCGCCCACGACCGCCTTGAAGAGAAGGCCTGCTGCCCTTATGACAGAATTCGGCGGCTGGGCCTATGGCGGGGGGCACCCGGCACGGCTGGGCACCTCGGCTGTGGTCATATTTCGGGGGTTTCCCAGAGCACATGGACCATGAACGGATGGACCCTTGATCAGCCATGAGGCGCCCCGACATCAGGGCTTTTACTATGAGAACCGGATATTTACAGCATTACCGACAACAAAGGGCCATTGGCAGGGGCAGGCAAGTAAAATCAGTTTCCTGCTATTCGTGAACTATCACTCTTTTTTTTTTTTTTTTTTTTAGTATTTTATTTATTTATTTGACACAAAGAAGGAGATCACAAGTAGGCAGAGAGGCAGACAGAGAGAGGAGGAAGCAGACTCCCCGCTGAGCAGAGAGCCCAATGCAGGGCTAGATCCCAGGACTCTGAGATCATGACCTGAGCGGAAGGCAGAGGCTTTAACCCACTGAGCCCCCGAGGCGCCCCTCTACCACCCTTGAAAAAAAGTACTGCACACACACACAGCTGTGATCCCTGTGAATCACAGCTTCATCTTTCCTCCCAAGAACTGGAAGGTCCAAAGGCAGTCGCCATCTACGAACAGACTAGGACAGGTGAGTTGTCGGTGAGGGAGTGGGGCTTAAAGCCAGGCCTACCTATTGCCAACTCACCAGGGTGAGCCGCTGGCGCGTGCGACGTGCAGAAGGACCTGCAGACTCAGAGTTCAAGTGCGGGCAACGCGAGCTAGACGGTGGGAGGACGGAAGAGCTGGGTGCCCCTCTGTAATGAGAGAGAAGTGCGTTTCGCTCTTTCCTGGCAGTTCTTGGGGGGGGAGGCAAGGGCTGGTGCGGAACCCCGTCCTCTCCTGCTGCCTTGCATCACCAGCTCCAAAGTGCCCCTCTGTTGTGAGCATTTCAGAGTCAACAAGAACAGGGGGTGGCCGTGGAGACCATGGCTTTCCTTTTGAGGCTGTGTGACCCAGTTGCCTGGGAGCTGCCCGATTTCCTCTGCCCATGTCCTAATTTCCCGCGCTTGGTACATTTAGCTGGGACGCTTCGCTCCCTGAAGGAATGAGGGTCCTGGGCGGGAGGAAGAAGTGGGCCAGGGGAGACGGCAGGGCAACTAATAGTCTCCACCGCAATGTTCGGTGTGCGGGTTTTTACACCGGATTTAAAAAATATCTAGCTGATTGCTGCGTATAAGAGAGATGCAACCAAAATTATAAGAATTTAGAAAATTTGAATGGTTGAAAATTTTTCTTCTTGTCAACAGATAAACGTATATGACCTTGTAAATAAGCACACACACACACATTTACATTTAATTAAGTATCTGCACACACACTTATATAATTAAGCAGATCTCAGTAAAAGAAAGCTGGTATAATACTATTTTATCAGGCAAAAGAGACTTACGGTGCGAGAGCCCTGTTAAAGATAAAGAGGGTCATTATATAACATGAAAGGTTCTATTTTCCCAGGAAGATGTAATGAAGTCAGGAGCACCTAATAATAAAGTATTAAAAGCAAACATTGTCAAAGCTACACAGAAAAATGGACAGATTTCAACGTTATGTTGGGAGATTTTTAATAAAATGGCTGGGCTCTAATTTCTACCTATGTGACATTTGTCTTTCACTTAAGCTGTCTATGATTCTCAATGACAAAATGGTACGATAAAGGAAGAAATGCTTCCTAATACTGTATAAAATAGCACGGATAATGTACTTAGCAAAGAGCGGGCGGGAAATACGCCATAAAAGTTAAATATTGTTATTATTACTGTAATGTTCTTGGTGAAGGTGGAAACACGAAAAAAACAGTATCCAAGAAAAGAAGTTTTAATTGCACTGTGTATGTGTACACGGGAGGCAGGAAACTGGAGGGATAGGGACGGGTTAAATCTGCAAGAGAATTTGAGTAGTTTCAAAACGGGAAGTCACAACCTTTTCATTTCAGGTGGCCGCTAAGACCACCAAAAAAATTAAAGAAGGCAGCGAAGAACTGTGGAAAACCCACAGAAAGCCATTTGATAGCGGACTCCAGCCATCTCTTTGCCTTGGAGGCAAAACATATCGCAAAAATACACGAGTGCCTGGAAAAGACTAAGAATACTCCCAATTCTTCAGATTTCATCTTTTGGTATATTTACTTCTATGAAATCCATTTGTTTTCCCCCCTGCCTGAGTCACACATTGGAATGCAGCTCATGACCCGGGAGCTTTGTGAGTGGACGTGCACATGCAGGGACCAGATGGGAGAACGGGAAACACAGCGGCCGATGAGCTTGCACACCCCATTCCCATTAGAGGGCACGGCCGGGATGGACAGCGGCTGGCTGCCGTAGTGTGGAAATGGTCACTCGGGTCGCTGGCTTCCCGAACGTCGTGTAACCAGATGGTTGCACGCTGACCCCTTGGGTTATACCCGAGGCTGATATCCACCTTGGTCTTGCCGACGTTTGCATTTGCTGTAAACCTCTGTGTGACCACTGGGCTCACGATGACCTCCACAGTCTTTGCTTCGGTTTCCTGCCCTTGCCCGGCTTAGGAGCGAGTGTCATCGGCGTCCCTTAATTTCAGGTGTTTCTAAGGATCTTTGCAAAAACGTGAGGCATGCAGAAAACCTCGACCTCACCCTTGAGGTTTGATGCTAAGAGCCCTCCTGCCTTTACAAACAGAAGGTGGTTAAGCAGGCATCTTTTTTTTTCTAAAAGGCATATTTGGTCGCTCTAAAACAGAGCCATAAAAATTGCACAATCTAAAGGAAGGAACAGTTTGTTTTGCCCTGTTTATTGCCAGTGAAATGCCAGAAGACTTTTAAAGTAACAGCAGCCAGTGTAAAGGAGGGGGGGGAATCAAATAAAAATGTTATGATCTTAAAATAAACCTATTGCTCTCTCCCCTTCCACGGTTTCAACGAAACTTTCTACACCTTTCGGCACTAGAAGCTACATACAATGTTTTCGCTCTGCAAATGCCAGTGAGGCACCAAATAAAATTATAGCTGTGGCAAGAGAGGGGCCGTAAAACTGAGTGGGAAAACAGAATTTCCGTATAGAGTGAAGCAGCCGATGTTACTTCCCCTTAAATAAAGCACAACGTATTCTAAGGGAAAAAGAGTGGACCTGGATGTATGCCAAGTTCCGTTCCAGTAGATCCCAGATGTGATTGCACGCTGGGCTCCACAAGGCTTTACCGGCTCACCTCTCCGGGGGCCCCCAGGACTCCGATCTAGCTGGTCAGGGATGCCTCCCTCATGCTTCCTCCCGGGAGTTTCCAGAGCTTCTCAGGTGACCCTCACAGGCAGCCATGGATGAGAACTGCAGCTTTAGAATGAGGCCAACCGTGGTGAATCCACCTGGACGAGAAGGAAGGTACAGAATCAATCAAACCATGACGTGGATCATCTCCCAGAAAAAGCCTAATTCCTGGTTGATCATGGCCAACCGGCATTCATCCTTCTGGCCTGATTTTAATGAGCTCGTAAGCTGCCCCTGACCACCTGACCTCGTTGGGTTTCCAGGCCCCTCAGACTAAACCCATCTCAAATGACGTGGACCCGGCAATGGCGCATTGGGAGTGGTGGCCGGAAGAGGAGAAAGAAACATTTTGGTTTCCATCTTCGTCCGCCATCTTAAATGCTGACATGTCCTTGAGACCCTGGGTTACTCGCGCCGGCTTGAACTTCTGTTTGTTTGCTCCTGTGCACCCCTCCATCTCCTTCCCTGATTCCTCACGTTGGCACGGTTGTGCTGTGTAAGGCGGAGCAGAAGGGACGGGCCTGTGCCTGCCTGGGGAGGCCGAGGGGAGCTGGGGAGAGAGGGCGTCGGGAAGGGGTGCAGGAGCCCTTGGGGTGGCGAGCGGGAGGGGATTCAGAGGGGAACCATGGAGCGCTCAGCCTGCCCAGGGCCAAGGATGCAGCACTGAGTTGGAAGCTAATGCATATTTATGATTTACTCTGAGCCTAATGTTAAACACGGTTCTTAACATCCAACATAGCTGGGAAAATCAGACTGACTAGAGATTGAAAATAGTCCTAGCTAAAACTTAATGGAATACAGAATGTGTCCCTGCATACATCTCGAGAAATGTCATGTACGAACGAGAAATTTCCTTGGAATGGGAAGTTTAGAAACCTTACTAATATAGAATAAAGCTGCTGTTTGCTCTTCTATGTAGAGAATGTCATTTGTGAGTTATTAACAAAAACCGAGCCCGAAATTGGAATGGTGGTGATAAAGCAGTAACAGATGATAATCACAGCATTTTCTAGGCTTGATGAGACCATTGTACTTACTCACTCACTCCCATATTCATTCAACAAATACTCGTTAGTTGACCTCTGGGCGCCGAGCCCTGTGTTATGTGAAGATCAATGGCAACAAAGAGCCACACGCCTTTCTGTCCTCAGGGAAGTTCCAGACTAGTGGAGGTCAGGCAGCAAACAAGTAAAAATCCCAAGGGATATATTATCATAAAGTATGTTCTACTTTGTGAAAGAAAAGCTCAGGTACAATGAGGTCGTTTGCCAAAAAGTCCAACTTTGGTTTGAACGATCGGAGGACCCTCTTTAGGGAAACAGCGAAGAGGAACCCTCCTCCATCTGAAGATGGAAACCAACAGAGTCTTGAAGAGTGAGAGGAATGAATCCGCTCAGGGTCCAGGGAGCTCAGCTTGTGCACAAAGAAGGACGTGCTGTGTGCAAGGTGACACAAACATTTTACAAAGGAGTTGCACGTGCACTCAGACGCCTCACCCTCATCACTCACCGAGGGTCTGACGGAGAGCCCGCCATCATCTTGATTCCAGAAGGTATGGGATTAACCAGCTGGGGGTCCCCAGCCCCCAGAAAATAGCCTATTCTGTGATGTTAGACTCTACACACGGACTTTGTGCTTCTAATGACAAATAGAGAAATGTCTCTTTGGGGTCGTGGAGCCATTGGCTTGTAGTTGGTTAGTTTGTTTTGTCTTGTTGAAGCACACTGAAGATCCCTCAAGGATTTGGAGCTGGGCTGCTTCCCCACAAGGTTCTGTCATCCCAAGATCCCTAAATGTGTAATTCAAATATGAATAATGTGGTTCCTTTGGCCAAGAGCAAGGGTGCGAGGTGTTACCGGAGACGTCTTGAGAAGCTGAGCTCCTTGTACCGTGGGTCGCTTTGTCTAGCTTGTTGGATTTTTCTGGGCGGCATGCACAATCATCCTTTCCAGTGGGGTTAGTCTTTGTCCAAACGCTAACTCATTCTCACCCCAAATCTACAAGGAACTCATCGCTGCAAATACCAGCCCTCTGCCTGTTTTCCTTCGTTCTCCTCTCCTTCCCCAAGTTCCTCCTGGTGAATCTACCCCCAAATCTAGCAGTGTATCCATAGTCATAGCTAACCCTAGGTCATGTCTGGTTGGGATTATTGGGATTACTTTAAAAAAACTGGAGTTTCTAGTTTTGCTGAGTCAGGCTCAGGGTTGATTACATTCCTGGTTTTAACGCCAAAATAAACAGTCTCTAACACTTCCTTCGGATCTGTCCATCTCACAGACCTGCTTCTTTCCTGTCCCAGAGCCTAGAAGACCACAAGTTTCCGTGGCTGACTGGTACACTTTTCTCTTGAGAATGAATGAGGTCCGGGGCCATTCTTATCGGATGAGCTGTATGGTGAGATCACATCTTATTCTGGGCTAGAAACTGGCTCGCGCCGAAAAAAAGCCTTTAATTGTAACCACCTTCGTGCGAGCGAGTCTTAGGCTAAAGCTCCTTTGTGCACATTAAATAATATTCCCAGTCTTTGCTTAACAAGTGAGCATGCCTGAAAAAATGGGACACGTAATTAAGGTTGAATGCCCTCCCACTTGTGTGGTCCACGGACCGGCAGCCGGGGGGGCATTATCTGGGGGCTTATTAGCGATGCAGACTCTCAGACCCCACCCCTCCCACTGAATCAGAAACCATTTTAACAAGATCGCTCAGTGATTTATATGCACAATAAAATGTGAGGCCCTCTGGTTTTAATGCACATTAAGGAATCTTTATTTCCTTCTGAATTCTTGATACTAAGCAGAAATGATTCTCCTTGAGGGTGGTCATCGTGGGGTGAGGGGCACACAGGCCTTGTATTAATGATGTTTTGTTTTGTTTTGTTTTTTCATTTTCTGTATTTTCTGGTGCTTTGACATCTTGGGCTCTTGTTGACCTGGGAGAGTCTTCCCTTCCGGAATTAGCTCATTCCTACAGGTGGCAAAACACTCTCCTTTAAGCTAGTGGGCTCAGAAGCAAAACACCCAACCCAGGCCCTTCTATGGGGCTCTCACACTCTGGGCCACTGTCTGTCCTGCAGATCACCCCAAAGGCCAGGGACCAAATGAGGGGCAGGCTCTATGCCCAAGTCCACTAAAATTACTTAGAACAGGCAGTTCCACACCTGCTCATCCTGTTTCAAGTGGAAACACAAACTCGTGCCCATGATTCTCTCTCACTCTCTTTGCCTCCTAGTTGCCCCCGGGGCTCCCCCACAGGGCCCTGGAAGGCACTGTGTGCCGCCTCCTCTGGGAACAGAGAGTAACGGAGAGTAACAGAGACTTGTCAGTGGCCATCGTTTCCTGATCCGGTGGTCTCCCCGGCCCTGAAAAATAATAAAACCAACATCTTAAGACAGGCGATCACCTGAGATGCCCTCTCCCACAACAGGAGGATGAGCAAGTTATTTTAGAAGATGGGAGAGCTCTGAGTCAGCCCCTCTTTGCCCACCTAGAGGCAACAGGGCCCAGGATGGGGAGGGGGGCCTCACCTCTGCACCCCCCACCAGGCCTCCCTGACCGGGCTCACGGGCGGGGGGCTCTTTCCTTTGGATTATGGTGCGTGCATCGTCAGAAAGCCGGGACAGTGGGTAGATGGGCTTATTCCTGGGATTAAGCCAAATGTTTTCAATGGGCCTTTGATATCTGTACATATAATTATGAGTGCGTATGCACATTGGACTTAAAAAAAAGCCCAATGAAGAGTAAAGAATTTTAAAATAGAGACCTTTTCCTTGAAAGGGTTATCATCTGATCCCAGAACAAGGGTGGCTCAGAACGATGGGATAATGTTCGTTTCTCTTTGGAGCCTGTGCTGGAGGCCGTAATCTGATGAACCCCTCAGCCGCTGGGGGGTCCTGCTCTGCTCGCCCGTCAGCCCTGTTTATCTGTTTTCTTTGTCCTTGGGGGATTTGGCTCAATTTCCTAAGGGAAATCGGAAGGCAGAGCACAGGCTATGAATTATTTTATCTTCTTTTTTTTTTTTTTTTAAGATTTTATTTATTTGACAGCGAGAGAGGGAACACAAGTAGAGGGAATGGTAGCGGGAGAAGCAGGCTTCCCGCAGAGCAGGGAGCCCGATGCGGGGCTCCATCCCAGGACTCCAGGATCATGACCTGAGCCGAAGGCAGACGCTTAATGACTGAGCCACCCAGGCGCCCTAAATTATTTTATCTTCTAATAGGGCTCTGGGTTAGGATGTAGTGTGTCCTTCTCCTTGAATTTTTAAAATATCAACTATATTCTGTAATTGGAAAGGTTACTTATAAAGACACGTACAGCAATCTTGGACATTCCCATTATTGGAACGGAAGTCCGAAGGGGACCAGAGAGTCGTTTTCCTTCGACGTCTGATATTCGGACTGGGGTCCAGCCACGCTGCCTCCCGTGCTATCCTGCTTCAGGGCCACGGAGCGTGGCTGGGAGAGTGGCGGCGAACGGGGAGAGAAGAGAATATGTTCGTGTCTAGAAATCAGCTCAGTCGCAAAGGCACTGCCTCCAGAATGACCCAGTTTCTGCTGGGAAACACCTGGACGGTCCCTTGAGGACTCACTACAGGTGTGTGGTTATGATGAAAGGCTGGGAATTCGTGCCTGAGGCTTTCTTCCCGGCAATGACCATGAGTGCTTTGCGGGGACTCACATTCTGCAAAATGGTGACCACATGTCCCACATAGACAGACCCGGACCTTCATCACATGAGTTGCCCTCTCACTTTGGGCCAACCTCCCCTTTTTCCTCTCCCAGCCCCAGTCTTCCCTCCTGCTATCTCCGGGGACCCATGCAGCATTCCTATCCCGATGGGACCCAACTGGCATTTCTCCCTAGTCACTCTCGAACCCCCTCTTGGGGGCCCAGCCCCTCAGCTGCCGTGGGAGAGGATCCCAGAGAGAACTCGGCTCCTTGCCCTCCACACTCGTCTAGCAGAGCGGCAGCCCACAAACAGGCTGGCGTCTGAGCACATGCCAAGGTCCTGGGGCACATTCTGTGTGCGGCACACTGAGTGGTTGGCAGGTCTCAGGAGCATCAGAGGGGAGTTGCCACACAGGTTTCGTCTCACTTACATGTGATTGCTTCTTAGGTTATTTTATAACAGGCGGACCAAAGAAAACCTTGTCAGCAGCCCAATGAGCCTTAGACACTGTCTTTGTGGATCTGTGACTGAAGCTATCGCATGTGAGGGTGAGTCATGGGTAAACATTAGGCATGAGTCTGACTTAGGCTGGTTTCAGTTAACTATAAATAAGGACGATTTTTCTGCTAAAATAGCACAGAGCATTTTATTATTTAATTTCCCCACTCGTACAAACTTGGCTGTGCCCTGATTTCCAGCGTGCAGGAACCCAGTGCCACAGGGTTCTTCCTAATTGCTTTGGTGCTTGACCACCTATAGTCACATGACCGGGCTGAGTCATGAGTGTGGTGAAACGACACTGGCCCGTGATCCATGAAAGGCAATGCTGTCCACTCCAGAGTCCACAGGCTTTGGATTGAGAAAGACCCAGGCTCAAGTTCAAATCCTGCCGCTTACGAACTACATGAGCGTTCAGGGATCCATTCTTCTTTGGTGGCCCCTGAAACTGCAACTACCTACAAGGTCCTCCCCACAGGTAGTTGTGGGGTTGACTCAGAAACGGAAGTAAAAATTCAGGGCAATGAGGAAAACGTTATAATCAAAGGTTGACTCATGCGAGAGAGGACAGAATATTCTGGGATCACGAGCTGTAGCAGACACTGCTGCTGAGGTAATTCACCCACCACGGTTTGTGCCGTCTTCACGTCATTGTGACAGGATTGGCCCCAACAGAGCTGGCTCTTACATGCGGGGGCATCTTGAGTATCTTCCTGTGTTCACCATTAATGCTGCACAGTGTTTTAAGACCAAGGACCCCCCAACACTGAGGTTCCAGCCATCATGGTTGCCCCCAGTCCCTTCCCCTTGCCCGGTGGCCCTAGGACCCTTAGAGATGCTCACAGCATGGGTCTGCCCTGCGGAGGAGGGGGTCGGGCAGGGACACCTGCACCCGTCCCTTCCAAGCCCCATTCCCACAGCTGGTAGAGAACACGTTCTGAGCCCTAAAGAGAAGAGAGGCCACCTGCCCTGCCCCGTCTGGCCCGGTGCAGTCTCTAGGTTTGGGGTGCAGCTCTGGGCAGGTAGTGGCCTGAGCTCCATCCCTGGATATGAGGCCCCTGCTGGAAGTGGCTGCGAAGTCTGAAGAGTGACCACCATTTCTGAGTTTGCGTTTCTGACTCTTCTGGACTCTTCACTCTGGAACTGACTTAGAGCAAAGAGCTCCATGCACACAGGCTTCCTGGAGAGGGCGGCCTCTGGTGCCGAGTTTGTTCCTCCAGTGTCTCCGAGCTTCCGGATGTATCACCCAAAACAGGGTCTGTGTGCCCCGGGTCTCTGTGCGGGGGAAGCCAGGCCACGCTGCCTCCTCACCAGGCCAGGGGCACGCAGGTGGTGCTCACGTCTTTGGGGTGTTTTCTTGCTGGGGCCACATTATCTTAAACACACTTCGCTTTCTCCGCTTTCAAAGTTCACGTCTTTCTCTCATTCATCTCCTGCCACTCGCTCTGTTTGGGGTCACTGCTCTGTGGCCCTTGAGGACTTTGAGACCTTGGTTTTCCTCCAATACTTTATCCACCACTATTATCTGCTATCAACCACTGTGCCCGTCAATTACCCTCCCAACACCCTAATTCAAGTTTTATGAATTTCCTCCACTCCCTCAACCTTCACCTTTGTCTCTATTCTAGAACCCTCCCAGTGACACACCCTGGAGGGGGCCGTGACCGAGAACTGCTCACTCCTGCTCACGGACTCACCCCACGTCCTCTTCCCCTTCCTCTCCTTCCCCCAGCAGGGCACCGGGCCTCCTTCAGGGCACTGGACGGAGTTCTGATCCCTCTCTCTTCTCCTGGGTCCTCTTTGCCTGCCTCCGTCCCTCTGGTCCCGGACACAGGACCATAATAAAAAACCCACTCACGGCTCCTGCTGGTATTGTGACCTCACTCCCTCAGCAAATACTGACTGAAGGATGATGTCATTCTCAAAGATCTCTGCCTTGCCCTCCACTTACATTGTTTCCTCTCCTGGGCTTAGACACTCATTACATGCCCATATTTTATGAAATCTAAGGCCATATCGATCACAAAATACACCATTACATTATGCACTGTGCAGAATGAAAAAATGCTGCCAATTAACACTGAAAAATGCCATCAATTATAAGAGGCATTCTGCTTTCGGAGCTGTTAAAATATGAAAAAATATGCATCTTATAATATAAAAAGTAATGGTATTTGTGAGATCAATGCCAAAACGCTTCCTAATCTTCCTTTCCTTGTAGATATTAAATTTCTTGAAATAGACTGAGCAGCGGGTTTCTGCCTTCCTACGTCCGAGATATTCCTTATCTTGCTGCAATCTGGCTCCCTCTTCTAATAAAATCACTCCCTTAAAAAATCACAAGTCTCGTTCCAATGCCTGAATCCAGGGATGGTATCTCGGGCCACACCTCACGAGGCCACAGCACAGGGGGACACTGATGACCGCTCTGTCTTCACTTTTTCCTTTATTCTGAGACCCCAGGCTTCTGGCGCTCTATCATGCTTCAGCTAAACGTTCTCAGTTTTTCAAACTGATTTTCTTTCATGGGCCGCTTGTCTGCCTTGTTCTCTGCTATCCTAGGCTTCCGTGATTCGTCTCCTGCCGTTGAAAGCTGCAGACGGGCCTCCCCATCCCAGGGCGGGAGATCGGGTCACTTTCACTCCCTTGCTAACCCCGCCCACGTCACCGGCTGCACCTTCCTCCACCATCAGTGGTGTGCGGCACGGATGGTTAGTTCTTCCTTCTGCAGACCATGGGAGAATTGTTCTGTCCTGGTTTTCCTCCTGGTGCCCTGAGCTGCTTCTTCCCATCTCTGGTCCCTCTCATCTCCGGGCCTTGGCTCCATCCCCGGGGCTCACTCTCTGGGTGATGCTCCAGCCCCACAGCTTTGGGGACTGTCCACCTCTCACCCAAAGCCCCTAACCTGCTATCTCAGCCCAGAACTCTCCTTGAATGCCAGACCATCATCCTCTCTGTCCCTTGGCTTATCCCATCAGGGGATGAATTCCCAGTTTTCTAAACCCTTCCTTCCACATTCTTCTCCATCCCAGAAAATGTCGGCTCTCTCCTTCCTGGTCCTCAGGCAGGGGATTCTCTGCGGTTCTTGCCCTCACGCCACCCCCTTCTGCCCCTGCTCTTGGCCGCGACTATTGGCACACACCCAGAACCGCAGCCTGGGTTGGGGGGTCCTCCATCACAGCAGGCAGCTGCCCCCAGGCCGCTGCCACAGCCCCAAGCTGAGCACACGCCCAGAGTCTGGACTGTGACCTGAGCCTCATCCCGCTCACCCCTCAAGCCCCATCTTGCCTCCTGCAGCTCTCTGCCCTGCCCTTTGGGATGCTGAGCCCCTGCCCTCCGGGTCCTGCCCTTGGTGCTCTCTCTGCAGCCCACTGCCTCCCTGAGCACCTCGCTCCTTCATCCACACACAGTGCCCTGTCCCCTGACCAACTCCAACTGCTCCTGGGATTTTTGGTATAACATTTCTTGGTTCTTGTTTTAACTTTTGCCGTCTCTCACTTTCCCTGACAGTTGCCTGTAATCATTTTTTAAAAAGTGGGGAGAGCAATTCTAAGAGCAAAGAATTACGCCCGTCATTGGACAAAGTCAGCATATGGCTGGGACTTATACTTTGAGAGTGTGTATACATTTTCAAAAATAAAATTCCATAAAGAATTCTCCTTTTTAACTCGTAAGATTTCAGACCCTGGCCCTGATCCAAGGTCCTAAGTAGTGAACGTGGGAAAATACCCATTGAGTTTTTCTCTCCAATGACTAAAAATGTCTCATTTATTCCATAGAGACCTAGCTTAATGTTTTTATTAAAGCAAATGATTTGAGAATAAAAACTTGTAGTAGAGTATATACTTCCAGTTTGAAATCATAAACACTGACTAATCCAATCCGGCTCCGTGGAAATTTGAAGTACTCTGTAGGTGCTCTGACACTTCAGAAGAGGAAAACCTGCCCAGAACGAAAAGTCTCCTTGGAGAATACGTCTCAGGCCTCTCACGTGACTCACTCGGGTTCTGCCCCGTGACCCTTCACCCTCCTCAGTGTTCAAAGGCCAAGTTAATGAAATCTTAAGCATTAACATGGTCTTTAATCAGAGTAGACAAGAATGCCCCCAGCAAGCTTTTAGCAGATGTCCAGAGAAGCGATCCATCTTTGCAACCCCCCCCCCCCCAAGCTGTGTCGTGGTCACGTGACCGACCTCCCCGCCCCACCCCCCACCTCCAGTTCCAGGGTCAATGGTAGCAATGACCCTCTCCCTTACAACATTCCCAGCCCTTTCTCTGGGCTTCCCTGGCCGACGGGAAATTAGCTTATCAAACATTCCACTACTCTTTTCATCTAATTGTCCGAAGACAGCAGGAGATTGGAAGGGGTGCATAAAACACCTGTATCTGTACTTCTGATGATGTCTGGACAGAAGGCAGGGCAGTAAGAGATTCAGTTGTTGGGGGATTCTTAAGGTCTTAGTAGAAACCCAACAAAGAAAGCATCCTGTTGAAAAATTCCAGAGGCATAAATTTCTCTTCCCACATTTTCTCTAGACATTAGACATTCTTTCCATGTTTACTTGTGTGTGTGTGTGTGTGTGTGTGTGTGTTTAATGTGGACCAAGGGAGTGTTGAGCTTCTTTGAGTTACTTTATTTTCTGTGCCCTGGTAGGCGTCCTGCAGTGGAAGGTCAGCCGCTCACTCACAATGTGTGCCCTGCTTTACAAAGTACAGTAGGGCGACAACATGGGGAAACTCCCCACTCGTGGGAAGCTTTCATTATCGTCGTATCTGATTTCTGAAGGTTTGTGTGTGGCCTTTCATCATACCTTCTATGGATGATGCCACAGAGCATATAGTGGTGTGTTCGTGATATTTAAAGATCCTTAATACGAGTCCTTAGCTTTTTGTAGAACTAGAAATACAAACCCGATTCTAAAGACACGTCTACTGGAATTCTTAATTTTTACAGGCTGTGTTTTGAAATACTGTCATCTAACTTTACAATTGTTGATCTTGTCTGATACAGTTTTCTTCCCCAACCCAAGAGTGACCGACCAAGAAAATCAGAAGCAACTGGACGCAGGCATCCAGACGAACCAGAATAGATCACAAATATGTGTGGCCATAAAGGGGCCAGAAATAACATAGCAAACCGTCCCACTTTCTAAAATCACAGGAATATCCCCATGTGCCGAGTATGGATGTCCACACCCCTCACGGCAGGGGAGCACCATCATGAGCATCCAGGCCTATCCTCTCTCCTCTCCTCCCCTTCAGAAGGACATCAGTACATAAGCCTGATGTGTGGTACCGTCTGTCTTGTTTCTTTTATTGACTTCTTATCCATTCACTGTCACTGATATCCATTCCAAACTTGAGAGGGCGGCTCTAGTGTAAAAATCATGGAATAATAATGAACTTACCGCATTAGTTCCATAATTTCAATTTAAAAAGACTACAGGTAACAGAGAGAGAATGCTTTTGTGAAGATATCTTATATCAAGATACAAAACAGGGCACCCCAGGTGGCTCAGTCGGTTAGGAGTCTGCCTCCAGCTCAGGTCACGATCCCAACGTCCGGGGATAGAGTCCTGCATCAGGCTTCCTACACCATGGGGAGCCTGCTTCTCCCTCTGCTTCTGCCTCTCTCTGTCTCCCATGAATAAATGGATAAATGACTAAATAAATAATAAATAAACAAAATCTTTTTAAAAATCCATAAAAAAGATACAAAATAACACAAATATTAGCAGAAATTATTCAATTGTCACTCAAAAATTTTAAGAATAATTCTTATTCTTAACAAATTAAGAATAAGAATTTTTATTAATAAATAAATCTTAATAAATGCGTGTTTATAATTATCTATTAATAGTTGACCCATTGATCATCCACATTGTAGCAAGGAAAATTAATGGAGGTTCCAGTTGTCCGTTCTTTTTATTTTTTAACTCAGGGACAGACCAGGGGTTAGAAGTCTGAGCTTTATTAACTCTCTAGTTTGAAAGCAGCCTGGTAAATGTCCACATTAGGAGGAGACAGGAGAATGTACTCATCTCCCTCACAGCCGGAAATATTTTCCCATCCTCCCTCCCACCAGAGGGGCGAATATAAATATATGCTCATATTTCGTCTTACATTAGCTTCCCTGGGAAACAGACCTTGAGAGATGGAGGTTTGCACGCAGCTTCCCCATCTCCCCCAGTGGCTTCAAGAGCAAAGCTGTGGGGCTTCAGGAAATGGAGGTAGGAAGGAAATAAGAGAAGTTGAACCAGGATTGAGTCCCAGCAAATCCCAGCAGGTCCCAGGGGACTCAGGCTAGGATGCCCTCTAGAACTGTTCACACCGGAGGCCTTTGTACCTAGCATTGACCCGTTGTTAGATCCCAGAGCAGGGGGCATAGCTTGGGCAAGGTGCTCTCTGCAGCTGAGGGTGATTCTTGGAAAGGGATAGAAGTGACTACTGCTGCCTATGAGTCTTTGGCAAATAGGGTCTGAAGGTGAGCAACCCGGCAACACCATCCTGCACCCTTACACATGCACTCACACTTGCCATATATCTGCATGTGGACACCCACATTACATATGTATGTGGGTACACATGTGTGTGTCGTATATCCATCCGTGTATGAACTGTTTACATTATTGCATGCCATAAGGTCCCCTAGGAAAGAAGAGGAAGTAGAAGTGATCAGATGGACTTATTCCACCATTCTTTAAGTCACAGGCCAATGGCCCCACATTGACCCCACCACCAGAGCCCCTGGGCTCTGCCACTCCGCCCGGTCACCGCACCCAGCCTTCCTGGGAATGACAGTAGGTCCAAGGCTTCAGGAAGGAAGATGTTTTTGCCCCCATGAAGGATATTAATACTAAATCACAGTGCAGTATTCCTCAGCCACAGGGACTGTTTCTCTGGGGTATGGCTTTGATCTACTTGGGGCTTCTCTCTGCACGCCCCAGAAATGCTCCCGGTCCTTGGCACTTCTGTCTCATGCATTTGACTTGGGGTGACTCTATCACACAGTGCAATCATTTCTCCCACTTTTATTCTAGAAGGATGGGCTTGCCTGAGCAGACAACACTAGGCAATTCAGTCCTTTTCCCTCATTGAAAGATCATTTAATGTGCTTTGCCCAAATCCTTTGTCTTACCTCTACCTCTCTCTTAGATGACCTCTTCAGTAATAATCGTATCTCTGTGGTCCCCGGACATGCTTTGTTCCCATCACAAAGATCGCATAAAAATATGTAGGTTAGAGAGATTCTTTTTGTCCTGTGGAAGATCAAAGTGAACTCCTTTATTGGAACCTTCCATAGTATTTATAATTAGGAGAACTTTATCAATGACAAGTGGAAATCTAAATTCCCTACAATGAAAGTAGATACTTATTATAGTTGAATTATAATTTATAAAGCACCAGAAGCAATTTTGATAGAGTTTCAATTTTTTTAAATGATAAAAACAATTTGAAATAAATTAAGTAGTTGGTCTCAAGCATTAAAATTATGCTGAAGAGCTTAGACTCTGTAGCCTGGTTGGCTGTATTTGAGTCCCAGTCTACCCTACGGGCTGTGTGACCTTGGGCAAGTTATCTGGGTTTCTTCAGGTGCAAAAGGGAGATTATATGAGTACCTATCCTGATAGTATTTTTGGGAAACTTACATGAGCTAACATGTGTAAAGTGCTTAGAACATTGATTGGCAGAAAGAAGGTAGTGCAAAAAATATTAGCTAACTTGTATGAGCTATTCTAAAGCAAAACTTTGAGCTCAATGTATTATAGCATTTGGTAAGTTCAATCATCTATGTCCTCTGTCCTGCCTTCGGATAGACTGAGACCGAGCTCAGGGTGGGGGGCGATGGTGTGGGCGTTTCCTAAGCTTCCGTATTTATGTTTTCTCACTGCTGCTGCTTTTGAAATTAACAAAAGGTGTGCTAACCTTTTCCCACAGTAAATACGAGGGGAAATGAAAGCCCACATCCGAACTTCTCTAGCAGGTCTGAGCTTTGTTTGTTTTTAGTCTGTGTGTTTTGCTGAAGTTGACCTCCAGATTAGGCGGGAAGCCCCTTGGTCCTAACCGTCAGAGCTTTCTGCCCTCATGCTGGTCTCCCGCTCCCCAGGTGAGTGCATGCCTCCGGCAGGCCACTCAGAGAGACTCCTGTGACTGCAGCTGAACGATGGGGACACAGAACACATTCTTGCTGGACTTTCCAACTGTGAGAAGAAGGAAGAGCAACCTCGGAGGTAGTCATCGGTATCTTCCTATGAAGAGAGCCCTCAGATTGAGAGAAAGACGAAAGCATTTCCAGCTCTGGATCTACCAAGTCCCAGTGAGTCCCAAGACACTGAGTTTCCCAGGTATGCGAGTGACAACCGGCTTGCCTGCTCTTGTCTCTTTTCACCTAAGCTTGCTTGAGTTAGATTTCCATTACCCGCAGGCAACAGAGCTGTGACCGTATATTTTACCTTACCTGATACCTTTCTCTCTTTGAATCCCTTCAACATTCAGGGGTTAAGCCCCTGACACATTTGCATTAAGAATCTGCGAAGATACATATCATCGTTATAAGCGGGCTTCTGAATTCTTTTTTTATTTTATTTTATTTTTTTTTAAGATTTTATTTATTTATTTGACAGAGAGGAGAGATATTACAAGTAGGCAGAGAGGCAGGCGGGGGGGGGAGGGGAGGAAGCAGGCTCCCTGCTGAGCAGAGAGCCCAATGCGGGTCGCGATCCCAGGACCCTGAGATCATGACCTGAGCTGAAGGCAGAGGCTTTAACCCACTGAGCCCCCCAGGCGCCCCAGGGCTTCCAAATTCTTGATTGGTAAATAATATCATGATACTCATTTCTGTTTCATTCTTTCTTTAAATATGATTGTGGGAGATTCTTTGCAGGAGGTGTATCCACTGCCGTAAATGTCTGCCAATGGGCTGAGCAACTTAATGGGGCATAGCCTTCCTCTACAAATCTCTGTGTTTGGAGATTTTTAAATCGTCACTTAAGCTTTCCCACTGACTGGCTTAAAACGGTGAGGGTTCTGTGTTGCCTGTAGGAGCTAGGCTTATTGTTAGTATTTGTTTATTCTATCTTGTTTTCTGATAGGGCTTTGGGAAACTATGCAATATCAAGCATTCTTCCTGGGCGCCGTTATGCTTATGAGTCACCAGGCTTTGCTGAGGAATGGGGAGAAGTTTGTATCAAGAAGAGCTGGAGGTTTTGGGTCTGTCTATTTATCTATCTATTTGCTTATCTCTCTCTCCATCTATCTGTCTATCTACCTTTCTACTTATCACCTTCCTTTCCTCCTTCCTTCCTTCCATGTTTATGTTTAGCCACATCCAGGCTAGAAGAGACAGGTCATCTTATTCAGTGAATGTCCCTGCAGAGAGTAAGTACTTAACAAGAGCCTACAGAGAAGCTCAGATAAAAGAGATAAAGAGCAACACAGAGATGCTACTGGCAAATAATAATTGCTGAGTTATTTCCCAAATGTAGTCCAGTAGGAAGTGGAATTATTTCCCTAAAAAGCACTGGAATTCACTATCTCCCCCCAAAAGTGTGGTGACAGGAAAGCTGAGCTAGTCAGTAGGCAACTTGGGCCAACTCGGACCTTATTTGGATACAGTGCACGTCTCAGTCCATGCAGACTGCTGTGACAAGTACCATGGACAGGCCTCCGATGACCAACATACCCCTCATGATTCTGGAGGTCGGAAGCTCGAGACCAACACCATCACATTATGGATGAGGTTTCAACATAGGAGTTTTCGAGGACACAGACATGCAGTCCCTAGCAGTGTAGATCAGCTTTGGAACCCCAGGGGAGGTTAACAGTCTAGGGAGCAACTACCGGAAGTCCAGACAAGATGGGCAGTTTGGACGTGTGCATTGATAGGAAGAGGTGCGTGCACAACCTAGAGTTACAGCTGTTTTCTAGATGAATCCACGGAGGCCAAATGCATTATTGGGCTGAGGGATACCCAAGGATGAAAAAACAAGTATAGCAGAAATCAATATGGAATCTTTTGTTCTCTTAACTGTCCAAGCAGATGAGTTTTGACAATTGCATGCAATCATGTAACTAAGATAAAAGTCAGTTTATTTCCTCCAGAAAACTCCCTCCTGAGCCCTTTCTGAACACTTTCACCATATGCCCTCAGACTTCGATTTGTATCACATTAGTGTCATCTGTGTTTGGAATTCATATAAAAAGAATTATTATAAATATTATATGTAATATATATATGGAGAGAGAGAGTGGGTGTAATTATATTATATATAATATATATATATGGAGAGAGTGTGTGTGTGTATATAAAACATGCTTGAGATTCATCAAGGTGGTTGCGTGTGTAAGTAGTTGCAATGTTTTTTAATTGCTGAGTTGTATCCCAGTGAACGGCTAGTTGGCCTAGTAGCAGGTTGATGGACACGGTTGTTTCAGTCTGGAGCACGGACGCATGAGCTCATGTCTAGTCTGGCGCTATCCAGAAAACATCCAGAGCTGTAATTGTTCACCAGAGAGGTACTGAGGCCAGTCTATGGGTAGGAGGGGGAATCATAGCATGTTTCTCTTAAGAAAAGTTTAAGCTGTAGCCAACAGATGGCTCGGTTCGGCTGCAGAGCAGGTGGGGGAAACGTGTTGTAGGCAGAGGCACTGGCTTCCAAGTCCTGAGGCTCAACAGGCCAAGGCACGTTCCAGAAACCAAAACAGTCGGTAACCCAGAGCTCACTTACTGTGTAGAGGGAGGCTTGGGAGAGAGAAATGGGAGCAGGTCATGAAAGACCAGATAGCATCATGCATTTTAAAGCCTTTGAACTGTATCCCGAGGTTGGGAAATAACCAAAGTGTTTGAAGCCAACACACTGATTGGATATTCCAACATAAAAAGCTCTCTGGTGTTAGTGTTACATTCTCTCTTTATTTTCCTTCCTTTCTGTGGGTGTAAAAGAAGGGTGTTCTGTTTAGTTCTTTCCCTCTCCCTCTTTCCCTTTGTTCTCCTCCTTCCCTTCCCTTCACTTATTTCCGATGTTTAAGAAGAAACCATACTCACTAATACAAACTCTCCAAAGTGATGGCCCTTTATGACAGTTTGGCCCGAGCCCCCGCTGAGTTCTTGGGATAAGGCTAGGTCCTTTGAGATTCTAAGTGTTAGAAAGATAGTCTTTATGCTTTCAGGTTTTGAGCCGCATTAGAGAACACAGAACATTCCAGAGGTGTGACCAGGTGTGGTACTTAGACACAATGAGTATTTTTCCAGAAGATACAGACCCCTGGGACCACAGATCCGGAGGTGATATTAGGATGCTTAATCTTTATAAGAATTGACTGTCCATCCCAACTGAAGTGTTCTTGAGAAGCTGAAGCCTTCGTGAGGAGTTGAACTTCATCTCACGTAATTGTAGCCACTATGGAAGTCCTTCCTCATATTAGCTGGAAAATCTGGGTTTGGATGACCAGCGTCCTCACTCCTAGGTCTGTTGGGTGGTCCCCAGAACACATCTGGCCCATCACTGTCATGACTAATCTGTTCTCTTAAGGCACTTCTCAAAGTCAACTTGAACCCATCTTGAAACGACTGTGATATAACCCAGGCAGATTTGTAGCTACAACTACTGGGCAGTAGCCCTCCAGCCAGCACCCAAGAAGCAAGCCACGGAGTTCAGGGGCTTGTTCAGCGGCTTGTATCTAGTCAAAGCAATTTCCTCATCTTGTAGTCAACCTAGGAGTTCTAGTCCTACCAAAAGCCAAGACAGGCTGGAACGGGGCTGTCTAATTGAACTTTGTGAACAAATGGAAAATTCGTTCTGCACTTTCCAATATAGTAGACACAAGCCGTGTCACTATGGAGCGCAAAAATGAGACTGAATATTTAAATTTTATTTGATCTAAATTTAAATAGCCACATGTGTCTCATGGTTACTGGACTGGGCACTGCAGGTTCGTAAGACCACTCTTTGACCAAAAGGGAAGCAGAGGTAGGGGTGATGAGATGTTGGAGAAAGTGAGGAAAGGAAATGTTTCTCGGATAATTGACTGGGAGCCAGTTTCTCCGAACAAGCATTGGAGAACTATGAACTCTTTACTGTCTAGTATTAAATAGATCTGATAGGGAGATCTTTAAAAATCACTATAGCTACACAAAATTATTTTTCCCAAAAGCATTTGAGTTAAGCAGTATTATCTTTTTATGGATGAGGATAAGTGTGAACAAATTGTCTAATGGCGTGTGTGTGGGTATTACTGCATATAATTTATTTTACCATGGTATCTAGGATGTCTATGATAATAGCAATAATAGCAATGTTTATATTATTATATGTTCATAGAACTACACATAGGTCTGTATGCATACCTGTGTGCATTTGTAAACATATGTATATAAATGTGTACATTTATGTGTATATTTTATGTATTTGATGGGATAAAGTTCACTGGTCAGGAATAACATTTCTAAATGAGAAGCCACTTTTCTGTATAAAAAAAGTGATTGTGAATAAAGTCATAAACCTTGGAAGATATCTAAGAACAGCTGCAGGAATTATAACATGACGTATATTTTCCTCATTTCAGAAACTGATCATTCATGAACACGTTTTTGTCCCACAGAACTTGAGCAGCAGAAGATAAAATAGGAAAATGTTTCCCATTTGCTGATTTCTGAGATTCCCTGATTTCTGAGCTTCCTTATTCAGTCTCTGAATCTCCTCTCCAGACAATGACTCCACCCAAGGATCACCCGGCACTCCCACCACCAAAGTATCAGAAATATTGGTTGATATTTTCATTAAGGGAGATCCGAAACACGGAGCCATGGAATCAGAGATTGAAGGGATTTTAGAGACTGAACCTAAGTCCGTAATTCAGAGATGAGGAGGCCAAAGTCCATTATGGTGAAATCAATTCCTAAGGTCTTGGAATTACTTTGTGATAGCTTTGAGTGAGATCACAATAGCTCACATGCCGAGTTTATGCTTTTATGATATAGTTGATGTGTTTATCTGTTGGCTCAGATTCTCATATAATTTGTGATTGATACTCATCTTCCTGGTTCAGTTTCATTTCCTTCCTCCCTAAAAGAGAAAAATAAAATTGAAGAAAAATACCTCTGTAGATAATAATAATAAAATACCTTCAAAAACAGGAAACTTAAAAATACGAAGCCCTTTGCCTCGATGGGATAAACAGGAAGTGAGTAAGTTATGATGTGACTTGCACAGATCTCTCCTCTCTGCTCATCACACACGTAGCTCAGAGCCGGGTCCCTTCCATACTGATGTGGAGTTGGTGGCAATGATTATGGAAATGATGTCCGTAACGTGTTGAGCACTTACTCTACTGTAGGCTACGTGTTAGTGTACGAGGGCAAATACCACAGACAGAGGGCTTAAGCAACACGCATTTATTTTGTCACAGTTCTAGAGGCCAGAAGTCCAGGGTCCAGGTGTGGCCAGAGCAGGTTCCTCCCAAGGCCTCTCTCCTGGGCTCGTGGACGCCGCCCTCTCCCCGTGTCCTCACATGACCATCCCTCTGTGTGTGTCTGGGTCCTGATCTCCTCTTCGTGTAGGGACACCTGTCAGATGGGGTTAAAGCCACCCAATGTCATCACTGTAACTTAATTACCCCTTTAAAGACTCTGTCTGCAGACGTGGTCCCATTCTAAAGTGCTGGGGCTTTAACAAACGAACACGAGGGCACACTCTTCAGCTCAAACGGGCTATACTTCTAGCTAAAGCAGTGAGAGATGTATTATTTTCCTCACTTCGCAGTCACTTCTGTTCAGAGAGGGGACATGTTCATGAGCACACATCTCTGTGGACTCCTGGCAGGCTTGAATATCATCTTGGTCTGGTTTCTGGGTCCTCCCTTTCTCCAGAACATCACACAGCCTGCCGGGACAGTAGTATGAATTTCACAGCTGACTGGGCAGAAGAGAGGCAGAGATGAACTCTTAGAAGCGGTCCCCATGGGCTCTGGCCAATATTCACGATCCCTGCAACTTCAAGGGCACATTTCCTTCTAGTTAAGCTACATCTCTGGAAAGATCATACTTACATCCACTTTCCAAATATATGTGTAGTCTCAATAGCGCGTTCTGGAAGGATGTATGGGGGATGCGTGTGTGCATCGTGGGTTTGTAGTTGTGTCTGTGTGGGTTGACACGCCCATTGTTCATGGTGTTTTAATGAACATCTGGTGGTCTGGCCTGACCCTGTCCTTTCTCAAAGCTTTAGGACCTCAGCTGGTGACACCGTCTAGAAAGGAACCTCGGAATTTGGAGCCAAAAGGGGAATCAGATGATAACAAGACCTACGTATGGAGAGAACTATGATTCTGGTCTTACCAAACCATGAACCTCTCTGGACTTCTGCATCTCGATTTTTAGGCTAAGGGAGTTCTACGCCACAGTTCTATCTTCAAAACCCAATGTGTCTGCATTTTCTAAGCATGTATGGAAGCCTTTGTGAGTTGGAAGCCAAGCCTACCACGGACGGGGCAAAGGAAGGTAAGTAGCAAGGGTAACCTTTACACTGTATTCATTCCGTTGCAGGAACAATGCATGCAGAATTTCAGGAGTCATCACGGGCCTTGGCAATGTGTGTGTCTCACCCAGGCATACGATGCACAGTAGCGTAAAGGTCCAAGGTGTGTCCTTCCAAGGCGGAGGTGCTGGGCAAAGCACAGACCTGAGACACTGGCCAGCCGGCCAGATTTTGCCATTGACTCTGGGATCTTGGTTTTAGAAGCTGCCAATGTCATTGGCCATTGACATCCAGATGAGAAACTAGCCTGGAATGACAGCTGACAGATAGCAGATGCCTTTGGAATAGCAAATTCTGATATCTTGTGTTAATGTATCTCTATGGGAACTCGCCATGTTCTCTAGGCAGCGGGCCAAGAGATAAGCCCCAGAGATTTGAAATGAGAGTGCAAACGGGTAGGGTGTTTTTCTTGAAGTGCATTTTCCTGGCAGGCCGAAGGGGACCCTCCTCCCCAATGCCAAAGGGAGTTCTAAGAGCTGAGTGTGTGCTGGAGGATTGCGTGTTGGAAGTGTTTTTGGATGTGGATTGAGGGAGGATTAGCTCTGGCCCAAGGTCTCTGAAGTAACCGACTTGCTTAGCATACCGCCCGCTTGCCACAACTCTTGATGTATTTGGCATCATTAACAGAGCAGAAGCAACTCGCTTAGATAAACAGATTTCCTCATCTCTGGGGGCCTCCGTCAGTGAGATGGGCCACGATCATCCTTCTCTCTTAGCTCTTCCCTGGACATTCCATTGATCATTTCAAGAGCTTTCATAAGGGCAGGCCAGCCTGACATTCTGCAATGCCTGTCAGCAATTATGAGATTTTATGGTAACAAAAGAAAATTCTTCTAAGGCAACTAAGTTTTACCAATTGCTTACAATGTGGCAGTCTTGTAGTTTATCACCACCAAATATGTAGTTGCTGGAAAACTTTTTGCTCAGCAACCAAACGACCAAAAATGTACTCCTGAATTTCTTTAGCTTTCATATTTGTTGGTTTACTTCCTCTAATTAATTTGCCAGCCAGTTGGCTCATTTGTTGAATATTTAATGAAATGAGTAAAACTCTGGATGTTAGTAAATTTAGGGCTTATGTTTTTCAAAGCCAATCATTCCTTACTGTTGTGTTTTTTATTATTCTATTAGCATCATGCCACGATTAAAGGAAAGAACAGGAAAATTTGTTTTCTTAAAGAAGAGATAATGCTAATTAAAATGCATTTTATTGGCCAGATGTCCTTGAAGGGAATACAGGTTTTGGATGTGTCTTGAGAAGTAAACGAGCTTCTATGACCTCTTAGAGCAGAAGAGCTCTTAATACATTCCTGTGTTGAAGACCCGAATTATAGATTGACCAGAATTCTCAAATATGACCAAAGTTCTAGAAGGGTGGAAAATTATTCAATGCCTCCGAAACTTGGAGGATGTCCTAAAGAGGCAATCCAGCACTCAAAGGTTTATTTATCAGTCTTATTCACAACATAAATTCACTGGTATATATATAAATGTGTAATGTAAAAGATGCAACATTCAGCTTAAATGTTATAAATATGGATGGTGATTAATGACCCAAGAAAGAATGTGCTCGATGATGCCTTCACTCGCAGGATATGTTTTCCTACTGGAAGATCTTATCATCATTGGATGCCTGTTTATGTTGTGTTAAATTGTTAAAGTTCTGGAAATTATTGGGCATTTTCTATACGCTCGATATTGTGCTAAATACTGTCCATATATTCTTGCTTTAAAAATAAAACATACAGGGATGCCTGGGGGGCTCAGTTGGTGAGGGTCTGCCTTCGGCTCAGGTCATGATCCTGGAGTCCCGGGATCAGGTCCTGCAACCGGCTCCCTGCTCAGCGGAGGGTCTGTTTCTCCCGCTGACCCTCCCCCATCTTGCGCTCTCCTTTGTTCTTCTCTCAAATAAATAAATAAATAAAATCTTTAACTAACTAACTAAATAAAATAAAACATACAAAAGTGAAGACTAAAAAGGTGATATTTTAAGAATCTATTTGGTTAATTTTAAACATTTGGTATGAATTAGAAGGCATTTTTGAAGAGATCTCATACTGTTTCTAGGAAATAGGCTGGAGTGAATTTTATCAACTCTATGCGTTTAATGCTATACATTCCTTTTTTAACTTTATAAACACCGAAACCACATTTTGGAGGCATTAAATAATTTTCCATCCTTATACAGGAGGCATGTAACTGGGATCTGACTCCTACCTTATGTCAACCAACCACTACCCCGCTCCCAGCCCCGTCCTTCCCAGTTCTCCTTCTCCATGAAACCAAGGTTGGAAGACTGTTGTGCTGGTCTGGCGGCAAACCTGGTCTTCACTTGAGCTGATGGCACCTGTAGTTCTGAAATTTATGCAGTACAATGCGTGAACTTGATACACAGAAATAATTGGCTTTGAAATATTCCCTAGAGGACCCTGGGTCCCTCGGCTTCCTCTTATACCCAAGGCCCATTACAACGTTACTTTACTGCATTAGATTTACTGATGATGTAGACAAAACTGTGTCCATTCATGTTCGGTATAGATCTATGCGTGTAATAAATATGTAACCATATGTGACACATAAATAGATACACAGATATGTAGCTAGATGTATCTGCCTATATGTAGTGAGATCTCTACATAACCTATCTACAGAGATACATCTAGCTACATAGTTGTAGATCCACATATCTATTATATATCTATTACATATCTGTTACGTATGGGCCTGCATCTGAAGATATAGAGGGATCAGACAGACAGATATGTAGATATTTATATGTACATACCATATATATGTATGTAATATATCATATATACACATGAGAGACAGGGAATAAAGCAAATCTTGCTTTAAGAAAATCTGAAACATTTTATTTTATTTATTTATTTATTTATTTATTTATTTATTTATTTATTTATTTATGTATGTATGTATTTATTTAGAAACATTTTAAATACACAATGGGGAAAGAGGATAGGTTAATGAAGCTAAGTAAGCTTTTGTGGAAGTGTTATCTCCATTTGAAATCGCCAGTTGTAGGGATGGTGAGTAGAAATGCTGAGGGGGTAGGGGGTGGGAGGGGCAGGGGAAGCCAAGAGAAGAGAGGCTGAGCCCCGGACAGCTCGGTGAAGTGGGCATCCTGAGCTTGGACACCCTCTCAGCTCATGAGCTCCGGGTCCTGATCTTGGGATCCTATTTCCGTCTTCTGAACAGGTTTGTCTCTCCGGCTCACAAACCAGAGCCATGGTAGAGCAGAAACCACGCCAAGGGAAAAATCACAACACAAATCTGTTTTTATGTAATTTGGCAAACTTTGTAGAAGATGAGCTTATGAAGAAGAAGCAAAGCGAAATAATGCTCAGAAACCGAGGCACTGGTTGTGTTCGAGTAGAGGATATTGGGAACTATTCCCTGATATTTTCCAAGGTTTCTATATATTAATTTATAAATAACTAAAGTAATTTTTAGTAGAACACATGATATGAACAATCTGAGAAGCTTTTCTGGAACCTGTCCCTCGTGCGGGTCCGTCCTGCCCCCTCTGCAGTCTCCCAGAACTCTGAGTCGTGAGGAGAGGGTTGGGGCTCTCGGGCTTTTCCTCTCAAAAGCCTTCGGTCTCCTCATGCTAATTTGCTTGCCGTCCTCCCAGTAACTGGAATTTGGGACATTTCTCTTGGAGAATGAAAGCTGTGCCGATCCGCTCCGGGTTCGAGGCCTGGAGACGCTGTCGCAGCGGCATCTCGCCGGCGCAGTTCCCTCGCGGACTCTTCACTGACCACCAGTCCTGGGCACAGACAGACCCGCATCTCTGCAGTGTTAAGCATGATCTAGGAATCAGGCGGGCATGCGGCTCGGGGGGCTTAGGTGGCTTAGTCACTTACGCATCCGACTCTTGATTTCAGCTCAGTCGTGATCTCAGGGCCGTGAGATGGAGCCGAAGGTCAGGCTCAAGCTCAGCACGGAGTCTGCTTCAGGCTGTCTGTCTCCCTTGCCCTCTGCCCTTCCCTGCACACTCAGACATACTCTCTCTCTCTCAAATAAAGAAATAAGCAAATAAAATCTTAAAAAAAAAAAAAGCATAGGGCTCATAGGGACCTCTTCTTATGCAGACGTAAGGAGTGACGTTCCTCTGGGTCCCTGGGCTCCCAGAGAGTCCCTCTCCCCCCTGCCACCTGGGCTCACCTGGCGTCCAGTTTTCCACTGGGCTCCAGGCGTTATTCCCACAGGAAGCACACGTTTTATCTTTCATTAAAATTCTGTGCTGTGATCCAGATGACGGTGGGCCATCCAGACCTTCAGTTTGGCAGTTTTTCTCTATACCAAAATAAAAAGGAAGAGATTCCAGACAAGATGCTCGAACGTAACCGGATGCTAAGTGGGCACGGTGGGCTTCCGTGAATCACGCAACTGCTCCTTCAGCAGATCCCCTCACTGGTGATGACCGACGTCCAACCATGTCCACAGCAACACTTGCCCCAGACCACCCATCGGAAGGTCCCCTGAGGCAGCCACTAGTACGTGGAGATGCAGTTTCTCACAAACGGAATTGGCGTGTAATCCAACACATGCCCACACGAGCTACGATTAGAAAGCAGAAGAGTGTAGCCTACGACTATATTCTTTCATACCCCGAATTTACGCTGACTAGAAAAACAGGCATTATTTAAAAGATACTTATCAAGCGGTGCCTGGGTGGCTCAGTTGGTTGAGCATCAAACTCTTGACTTTGGCTTAGGTCATGATCTCAGGGTCATGGGATCGAGCCCTGCATCAGGCTCCATGCTCAGCGGAAGTCTGCTTGTCCCTCTCCCTCTGTTCCTTCCCCCACCCCGCCCTGCTAGCTTTATGCATTCTCTCTCTCTCTCTCTCTCTCTCTAACAAATAAATAAAATCTTAAAAAAAAAAAATAAGATATCTATCAAGACTGGAAAAGCATAACACTCCGTGTTCTAGTTTATGTCCTATCCTGCTACCATAATTACACATTCAAGAGAGTAGTCACCCAAAGCTTTCTGGTCCCTGTCAGAAGTGTTTGTCTTGCAATTCTTGGATAACTTCATATATATATTTTGTACGCACATATAGACAACCACATAGACACACATACACCTTGAGAGAATAGAGATTTCATCAGAAAAGACAATTGCAGAAACATGTCTATGAGAGAGAAGTTTGCTCATAACTGACCTTATTCCCTCAGATGTAACGTAAAGACATTTAATGATCAAATACTTGCAAAGAAGGGTTCTTTTTTTTGTTAAATACAACTAGCCTGCCCACTTCGGTCTATGAAATAAAAATCAATCTTACTGCAGTGCAAGAATATGTTTGGGAGGAACTTGGGCTTTATAGCTGAACTTTGCTGATACCCGCGGAGAGACAAAGCTTCCCACTTGAGCAGTGTTCTGCTAGATCTGAGACAGAATGACTGTATCTAACGCTTTTTGAAGGAAAATTGCTCTCTGTGTGGTCTGTGAGCTTTTAAAAAGCAGGATTTGTCTTATTGGTCTCCAGGACGAGAAGGAACGCCAAGCATGTAATAGGCACTCTGTAAGTTCTTCTTGAAGGAATGGAAAATTGCAAATTCTTGTATTTGTGTTCATGGTACTATCAGCTCCTGTGCCCGGCTCAGGCCATATTTGTATCAGTCCCAGACCGTAGCCTTTAATGATGGGTATTAACAAACCATAAATCTTGGAAAAGCCTGGAGAACGATGTAAAAAAGGATCTGAGAGGCCCATCATAGGGAAAGTGGCTCAGAGTACCCGAACTCTACAGTCTAGGAAAGTGTAGGCTATTGAGAAGTTAAGAGCCTGCTTCCCATAACGGAAGTGTGCACATCCATGCTGCTCTAGACGGTAGAGCTGAAGCAGTTAGCAGACATGATAAGGAAGCTCAATTTAAGCACAAAGAAGCACTTCTCAAGATTTGGAATTTCCAACAACGGAAGAGGCCACCTTGTGAGGTAGGGAGCATCACTGGAAGCATCCAAACAGAAGTTGGATAAAGACTTGTCTAGACTCTCACTGACATTGCCCCCGTCTGTATCCGGTAAGGAATAGACTCCCCACGATGACAGAGAAACCTCAGACACAGCATCTTATGAATGAAGTTTCTTTCTCAGTTTCATACCGCAGAGGCTTTGGCTCCATGAACCCACGCGTGGATGGATGTCTGCTCTTTTGCTCTGGCCGCGTGGGTGGGCCCTGCCAAATGTGAGTCATTGCCACGGGGGGGGGGGTTCCAGGGTGCATGAAGAGAAGGGGCCAGAATTTCAGGCACAGGGTTTGTCTTTAAGTTGGAGATGGCCTCAACATTTCACCGTCTCTTCTGCTCCTGTTTCTTCACTCAGATCTCCATGCCTGCAGTTCAAGGGAGGTCCATTCACTAGGTCTCTAAATGGGGAGGGGGGGCCTTGTTCATTAAAATCTTATTACTATGGAAGAAGGAAAGATTTGTTTTGAGGAAAAGCCTGGAAAGCCATCTGCTGTTATAGAAGCAAGAAGGCCTCTGACTCTAGTATGTGTTTACTCATTCTTTAAATAAATATAGATTATCTATTCTGTACCAGGTACCGTGTTAGGTGCTGAGATACAGATGCGGATAAAATATGGTTCCTGCTTTCAATCAGTTCACATTCTAGGAAGGAAAACAAACTTCTAAAAAACAGGCATGCAGAAGTGCAATCTATAAACAAGTTTAAGGTACAATAGGCATGAAAGAACGTAATTTCGAGAGGGTCTTGGGAAGAGTGAAGAACAAGGATGTTTAAACTCTCTAGAAGGGTGATAGAAAGACCCCCACCCTGCCCCTCCCAGCCTGAGGGGGAGGAAGCAGGAATATCGTGGGCAGAGGAGAAGTATTTGCAAAGCCCAGAGGTGTGAAATATCACGTTACATTTCCAGAAGGGGGAAATGTGCAGAGAAAGCCGAAGCTGGGCATGTTGGTGAGGGGCAGAACTGAATGGTTCGGCTTGTTCTGTCCTGTGAAAAAGTCTTAACTTTATTCTCAAAGTGATGAAGAGACTTTCAAAAGACTTCTAAGCTGAGTCAGTGATGATTCTCAGTAAATGAAAGTAGTGAAACCTAATGATCTGGGCAACGATAAAGTCTTCCTGGGAAGGGATGGAGCAAGTGGCAGGAGACCAGGACAGGGCCAGACCTGAGGGGGTTTTGAGGGACTGCTGTCTTGTATTATCATCTGCTGTTTTACTTCCCGCATTGCCTTTAGGTCTGTATATAAACATAGTAAGTGAGGGTTTTGAGGAATTCGCATGATATACAATGTACTGAGTCCATTGTAAACTCTTAATAAGTATTTGTGGAATGAATATGTAGACTGACTTACAGATCTTGCCTTCCTTAAAGCCAGACTAAAAAAGTTTAATGCAAGTAATCTATAGGTTAAGATAACCCATACGAAGTTACGAAATACAGGCAACGTTCAGTTTCATAAAAACTTCGTGTTTGAATAAGCAGAATGAATTTAAAAATAGGCATACCTCTCTCTCGTAAAGTAAAACGTCAGTCAATGCAACAAGCATTGTTGAGCTCTCTTTGCATTCAGGCAAAGTACATCTATCACCCTGAATTTCTACAACGTCTTGCAATCCTATCGATTGTGCCTTCGTTGAAATCTACATTAGACAAACCAAGTAGATGTGGTCCCATTCTTACTGGTCCGATTGATCAGAAAGGCTGCAGGAGTGGGAAAACTTTCCAGAAGGCTGGCAGGGGCAATCAGGGTGGTTTTGTTGGGAGTAATCTCGAACATGTCCTCATAGGCGGGCAATTGGCTTAGGTTAATTTACATTTCAGATAGCAGAGATTTTCTTCTCCTTCCTAGGCAGTGTTTGCTTCCATCCCCGGCTCTTAAGGAGACTGCCTCTCCCCAGTGGGGAAAATGGGGCATTCTGCAGAAGATGGGGGCATTCCTAAACTCAGGCTCCTTCGTAGTGATTCAGACCCTGGTGTGTGACTTCTGTCCAGACCCGCCTCGCATCCCCATCGTGGGAATTGAAAGCGAGGAGAGCCGGTGTGACCAGAGTGCTCTGCCGCCTGCTGCGTCCTCCCAAGTGGACTCATGGCCCCTCACCGGCTGATAAGATGGGTGTGTAGAGAGCGACCCAGCTATCGCCTCCCCCAAGTTCAGGACCGGTTTGACCCTTGGTGGCTCGCACACTTCTTTGCACTAGTCAGCCTTGTGCTCCTTGTGCGCCGACTGAGAGATTCACTTTCGTCATCTGTCAAATAGGGGAGTAGTTCTTCATTTCTGACATGAGGAATTCTACCCCCCACCTCTCCCGGGGGAATGTCCTTTCCCTGTCACTGCCTAAACCCTCAATCCCTGGTCTGGAAGACCTCCCAGCCGTCTCTGTTAAAGGTTCTTTCATTCCGAAGTCTGATATTTATCTCCGACACACAAAAGTATGTCCTGTTGGTATGGAATGAATGCTTCTGTCCCCCCAAATGCGTATGTTGAAATCTACCCTTCAAGGTGAGGGCTTGAGGAGAGGGAGTCTGTAAGAGGTGAGGAGGTCATGAGGCAGAGCCCTCATGATGGGATTTGTACCCTTACAAAGACCCCAAAGAGCCCCCTTGCCTCTTCCTCCATGGGAGGACAGAGGAGAAGTCAGTCTAGGAACCAAGAAGGGCTCACACCAGACACCAGATCTGCTGGCTCCTTGACCTTGGACTTCCCGCCTCCAGAGCTGTGAGAAATCAGTGTCCGCTGTTGATAAGCCACCCAGTCTATGTGTTTTTGTATTTTTTTTTTTTACAGCAGCCCAAATGGGCTAAGACATGTATGATTATTGTCTTGCTACCCATTCCACATGAATTAACTCAAATTCTTCTTTTTTCATGCAATCTTAGTTGTCCTACATTTAAATGTATATATTACGAATTCGTGTAGGATTCTTCACTATGAGAGAAACAGATGTGTGTGATTTCATTTTTTCTAAAATACAAAAAGCACCCCCACCCTGGGAGGCTCCATTTGAAAATTCAGCCTATGGGACCCAAAATCCCACTGTGTCTCAGACCTTCATGTACGTTCTGGGCTACTGTCACCTAATTTTTCCTCAAAGGGCAGGTATTACCTCTGTGTGGTTCCTGGTGGGGGTTGTCTGAATCCTTACTCACTTCAAGTGATATAAGCTTAAAGTTGCCTGAGAAGAACATTATTACAGTGGACCAGATGCCCGATGGGTCAGAATGGAATTCAGACTTCTTTGCCTATTTACATAGTGGTAATGACGTCACCACTTCCCTGGGTTGGAAGAGGATGGGTTCGGAGATGCAGTAGAGAGAGCCAGGATTTAATTAGCACTGCACAAGCTGAAAACCTTCATGGTTTGCCTGCAGGTGATGTATTTTTTTTTAATTTGATATAGGATTCTACAAACCAGACATCTGCCCAAACCTTCCTAACTCCCCAAGCTCTGATATTTCTAAAGCTTTCTCTGCTCTACGTTTTTCCTTTTGCCTTAGTGCTTACCACCTTCTAACACATCCTGTAATTCACATGTTTGTATTTCCCGATGGTTGTCTGTCTCTCTCACCAGGAAGGAAGTTCAACGATGGTCGGGATCTTCGTCTGTCTGGTTCATGGCACACAGTAGGTGCTCCATATTCATTTGCCGAATGAAGAGATGACTCTAGTTTTTATTCTGGGAGCACATGCGGTCCCATGTGTGAGCATGAAATTGATGAGTTGCCTCGAATGGTCATTGGATTGTGGTATCTGCAGAAAACAGAAGCAGCCACGGTCATTTCTCTGAGTGGGTTTTGACAGTGGCTTTTAGGATGGCATTTTAGGTCATGGGTTCCTTCCCTACAGACTGGATGCAACCCAGGGCAAGGCATTGGAGGTGGGCCACGCATTCGGTGGTGAGACAAGCCAGTGACCCTAACAAGCCAGCAGGGTCACATAGTATCTCTGCAAAGCAAGTGACCAGAGCCCTGCTGCCTCCTCAATGGGGCAGAGCAGCTCACAGGCACGTCTGCTGATGCTCTTCTCAGCTTACCTCTCACTCAGTGGTCACGGGGGGGCCTGGAACGTTCACTACCTTCCTGACAAGAGGCAGCTCCCCATGGAGATGAGGACGAGATGCCAATAGAGGGCTGGAGCTCCCCAAACCGTCTCGTGGTGCATGGTTAGAGTTTCTGTGTGCTGAAAACGATGACCCTTTAATTTTTAAGGGTAATGTGTATGCGCTGGTTCTGGGAATTCCAAAGTCCACAGGTGGGAACAGATTCATGATCACTCTGGTAATTGCCAAATGTGGCAACTAATCAGGACTCCAGATAAGCATTTTGCCAACAATGGCACTTGGATAAGGTCTGCAATGACTCAGCAGTAGGTGAGTATGTGGTATGAACGTCTGCCCCTCCTACAAACCCCTACAGACGTGCTCACTGCCTGTGAGGTTCCTGATTCAATAGCATTTTTATTTGACATGGTTTTGCTTTCAAATCCAATTCCGTAAATATGTAATTCAATAGTCCACATTTTGAGAATGGACTACAATTGAGGACTAAAAAGGAAGAAAACCAATAGTGCCCAAATCAAGGCTCTCGTGGGATCTCATTTAAACAGAAAAGAAAAGAAAAAAAAGTGAAGGTGGTCCCTAGAACTTCCGTCATTTAACCTGAGAGGACTTTCTATCTTCTCCTTATCAATTTTCTGTGTTTGGATATGTGTACATGATCTTGACTTAAAGACCGGATTCATGCCACTTGGTGTGGTGTGGGATCCTCACATCCAGCCACAGTGATCTGAGACGGATGAGTCGATTTTGATCGTTATTGAACCTGTAACTGAAAACCTCCTTAATTTGAGAAGAAAAAATGTCCAAGTTCTCAGGGGCTTTCGATTCTAGTTTACAGCCTCAGAAAGTTCTAATGGCTCGACTAAGTCTCAGAGAAGGATTTGAAAAATATTCGAATAAAATTTCATATATCCACCCCCCAAACATGGCTAATGTTTAACTACATAAAAAAAAAATCCAGTAAGTAAAATAGTCCTTTGTTAACTTCTGGAAAAAACCTATTTTGGCCACTTTCTCTAGGATATACTTTTGTTAAAACAGTGTGATTATGAAGAATTTGTTGGAATCACGGATTTAGAGAGATACAGATTTGAAGTTCAAGATGCAGTGTAGGAAGTGACAACGTAGCTCAGTCTACCTCTTACTGGAACTTTCCCCAGTTTATTGTTTCTGACCCTCACATTCACCTTGTTCCCATTGGTGGTGCAGCTACCATGTGGGTTCTTGTGGGGGTTAAATGAGATGGTGGATGAGGAGCTCTGAGCACAATCCCTGACAGAAGGCGAGGACCCCAAATCATGCTCCTCTCATTACTCCACAAAGTTGCTCAGTAAGTTCATTTACTGTAAGGTATTTTTGTGACCGGGAGGCTATTGTTATAATAACATAAAGATGATGACAGCATAATCTTTTCCAATATATTTCCCAACTTCCCATAAAGGAAAATACATATAATGATTTTTTTATTGCTGACACACTAGAAATTATTGATTTTCCCATATTTATTTTGTAACCAGCCATCTTACTGAATTCCCATCACCCATTTCTATCATTTTTAAATGCATGGTTTCCTCACATTTTAATGTCTTTGAAATCCAGAAATCAAATCTTAATCAACGTTTCTACAGCTGGCACTGGAGGTGGTGAGTCCTGACAGGGCTGTCCTTGTTGGCAGATCATTTTCATCCGGGCCTAGGAAACATCAGTTCATTTGGCTATCACATGAGCTCCTTGCATTGGTAACACTGGATGCAGCTGAGATTTAAATTAAATTTGGGCCAGAAATTGTCAGTTGTCTGAAAAATGATTACACATGATAAAATATTGAAACAAAAATTTATTGTATATACTGGCGATATTTCTACATACTTGCTTAATGTACTACTAATTTTTAAATATCTCCAATAGATCGTACATTTTTTAAAGTCAGAGACGCTATTTTAACAGATTTATGCATCATGAGAGATTATCACTAGGTATTAAATATCTGTTTAAAATGTCTATGTCTTCCAAGAAAAGGTTTATTGACTTTTATCCTTATGTAACTCAATTTTTTATCCTTACGTAACTCAATTAAGAAAATAAATAAAACTGTAATTTTGACCAAACTCTAATCTTCTCTAAAGTCCTTGAAATTATACTGTCAAGCTTAAAATTCATGAGTGCAGGTTATCAAAACCAATGAGTCCCCATGCATAACTGGTCAAACATCATTCAGGAAAATCTCTAGTCTGGGAAATGAAGATCACTTAACCTCAAATATTGATTATACCTTGCAGCAGAAGGCATGTTCTAATTGTATCAATGAAAGTTCTGTTTTTGCCTCCTAGAAAAAAAGGAAAAAGTTATTTCAGTGTTTTATATCTTCTGTAAATTGCTATTACTAAAGTGATTTTACATATTCAAATTGATCACATTTTAGAATCAAGGAACTACAGTAGTCCTAATAGTTTTCTTCTTTTATGGTCTTCAGTTCTTTTTTTTTTTTTTTTTTTAAGATCTATTTATTTATTTGACAGAGAGAGAGAGATTACAAGTAGGCAGAGAGGCAGGCAGAGAGAGAGAGGGGGAAGCAGGCTCCCCACTGAGCAGAGAGTCCGATGCGGGGCTCGATCCCAGGACCCTGAGACCATGACCTGAGCCAAAGGCAGAGGCTTTAACCCACTGAGCCACCCAGGGGCCCCTATGGTCTTCAGTTCTAGATATGGATTGTCATGTCATCAGCAGTGAAGGGGAAGTCCTACAAATAGCTAAAATTATGGACTCCAAGGTCAGAATGCTTGAGTTTGAATCATCTCTCCATTATCCGATATTATGTGACCACTCCAACATATTGTTTTAATGCAGATCTTATTCCTTGTTAACTGGTACAGATAGTACCTACAACCTGACTTACTGAGAGGGCAAAGGAAGAATTGTAAGCGATGCTCAGGTCCCATCATGTACATTCAGTGCTTGTTAATAACTAAGTATTTTTATCTACTCTGGGTGTTCAGAGCTCTTTCAGCTTCAAGAAACAGATTGTTACCCATTAAGGAGTATACAAAGGTCTCACAGGAATCTGAAAACAAAAAGCCAAGCAGAGATGTTTATTTCCCATGGAAAGTGAAAGGTGCCAAGAACCAGGGCTGTTTTCTCTGAAGGACATTCCCACTTTTTCTCTTCCTTTCTCTATTCAGGATTCTCTCCTTTCTAGTTTCTCTTTCTTCCTTCTCTGGAGTGAACAAAGCCATCTCAGTTTTCCTAGGAAGAGAATGTGATTGGCCCAATCATTTTTTGAACCAACCCACATAAATTAGATGCTGCTAACCCATCTGTGGACGAATTACTCTTGAAAGGAATGTCCAATACACATGATCGGTAATTTATAGGTCAGAATCAGGCTGTCAAAATGTCAGTGGGTTAAAAGTCTTATAAAGGGGGGCTCCTGGGTGGCTCAGTGGTTTAAGCCTCTGCCTCCAGCTCAGGTCATGATCTCAGGGTCCTGAGATTGAGCCCCACATCGGGCTCTCTGCTTAGCGGGGAGTCTGCTTCCCCCTCTCCCTCTGCCTGCCTCTCTGCCTACTTGTGATCTCTCTCTCTCTGTCAAATAAATAAAATCTTTAAAAATAAAAAAAATTAAAAAATAAAAAAAGTCTTATAAAGGAAAGTGTTTGAAAGATAGACATCAAAATGTATTTATAACATGTCCTTTATTATGTTTACATTTAATTTTCTTATCTTATTGCATTTACTACGACTCTAAAGTAATGTTACATGATGACAGGAAATGGGTGATTTCGAGAGATACTTTCTCTAGGTCATAAGCCTAGACCTGAACTATTGTTGCTTCACAATAGAATGTCCTTTTTAGTTTCAGGAAGATTTAGATCTGCTAGATTTATCATATTGCTCTCTGGCGCAGTAGTTCAAATGCAATACAGTTTTGTTTCCTGATTCTTTCTTGTCTAGTCCCCATGATGGCCATCCCATTTTTATTAATTGAATATTTCATCAGGTACATGAATGTGACTCATTATGTTGCCAGTTTTGTGATTTTTTTCATTGATAAATTTTATAAGATTTTTCAAAGCTAAATCTTCCTTCTTTTGACTTGTAAGAAATTAATTTGAGATAACTTTTAGAGAGAATTTATCTCATTCTTTGGTGTATGTTGAGGGGAAGGGATGATTTGGATTAAATAAACTAGCAAGTATCATCACTTGTCGTCCCTCTTATTATTCTTTTTTTTAAGATTGTATTTATTTACTTGCCAGAGAGAGAGTGAGTATGAGAGCATAAGCAGGGAGAACAGCGAATAGAAGGAGAAGCAGGTTCCCTCCTGAGCAGGGAACCTGATGCGAGACTGATCCTAGGACACCAGGATCATGACCTGAGCCAAAGGCAGATGCTTAACTGAGTGAGCCCCCCAGGCATCCCCACTCTTTTGACAAAAGAAAGGAACAACAACACCAACAATAACAAACAGTACACTAACTGGGAGGAACATGGGGAGTTTGGTGGGTAGCACACATATCCCTCTTTCGACATTCCCTTCAGAGGCATTGAGTTGAATTTTGTTTTTTTAACCTGAGTAGAAAGGAAAATAGAAAGGAGCAATGTGTTCCCAGATTCACAAAAAAGTTGTCATACTTCTGGAAACACGGATTATAACATTTTTCCTGCCACAACCTAATATGATATTTTTACATTCTATACATTCTCACATATGCATCCAGATAAATTAGCCTGTAGAATATGAGTATCCTTGTAGTGTGCTTGAAACCTCACCACTTTCACACACAAAGATAGGATTGCAAGCAAGTGAAAGTAGAAATGTGACAGGCATGATGGGTACTATTCCACTGAGTCACCTGAATATAGCAAGTGGGAAGAAGAGGCAGGAATCCACATCCATTAGCACCTGCCATCGCTCCAGGGCTCCGGGGTGGCAACCAGCAACCAGGAAGGACCTGCCCAACTCAGAGTGACAGTCAGAGCTGGGCTGGCCCAAGCCCTGTGCAAGGTCCCTATCTTTATCTTGTTTAAAGAGTCTAGCATGTGCTGGTCAGGTGCTAGACCCTTGTATTAAGAGCTGAGAATTCTCAATCTCATCCCCCCATCAGCACACCAGGTTCTCCCATCAATATTCTATGTGTTTAGAGAGATGCAGTGTCTTGCTCCTTGGTGTTCATCTTGCTTACAAAATTCTAAGTTTGGCAACCACATCAGTGTTAGACACAATCTAGAGTATACCTTCCTTCTTTCTATTGAATGACTGGTTTTTTCAATATGGAGTCATTGTCAAAACTCTTACTCTCTGCCAAGAGAAGAGACCTCTGTTTATGCCCCAAAGAGACTCTAATTACTGAGTGAACTAAGTAAAAATTGATTGAGTCAAATAATCACATCATTCTTTCCTTTTAATGTTTGCTATAAAATTTTATATTACACACTTCTCTGAGCTGATAGCTAAGGTATGAAACTGAAATCGCTTTCAGGTTTGAAGGAAGAAAATGTCACAGATATTCTTCAAAGTCGCATCAAGATGCCAATCCTCTGTAGAGTTTCGCCAGTGTTTTTGAACTAAAGTTTAAAAGAAACTGCATTTGTCTGAGTTTTCCAAATTAGGTTATCATGTCTATTTATGACCGTCAGTTCCTGTCATATAATATGATTACATGGGCTTTATCAGAAGGGACACATTGGGTGATTTATACGATGTGTCAGCCAGCAAGATACAAAGGCTGTTAATTTCCTGTAATTACTTTGAAAAGAATTTTGAAAATGGATTTTATATAAATAGTATGGGGTTTCTATTTGGAGTAATTTTAAAATATCATTCCAAGACATTACAGGGAATGAAATAATCAAAGGTGCAGAATGCTAACAAGAGTTTCCTAACTGATTAACAAATTAATACACACTGTTTGGTTTTTGGTTTTTTTTTATAGCATCTTCTTGCAATGAGCGATCGGTAGTCATGACCTTGGAACTGTGTGATCCTCAGCCAGCGAGAGAACATTCTGCTGTGTCTTCTGTTTTGGCCACATCATTGCTCATTCTTGAATCATTTGCTCTCCTTGCTTTCAATTCACCTCTCTGCTCACTTCGTACCTGAATTCTTCATACCCTTTATAGCCAAGAAAAAAAAAATGTTATTGCCAAGAAACCTGTCCAGACAATAGTCACCTCCACTGATTTTTGTCTTTTTAACAGATTCCTAGCCTTGGGGACCCATGCCCGTCCGCCCCTCCGTCTCAGAGTCACTATGACTAGCCCTGTACTGCGAAGCTAGCCCTATACAGTAGTGAGCTTCCCACACTCAGATGTGATTTCCTGCCGTAACATGGAATGACACGCCCTGGCCTGTTTTGCAGTCTGTTTCTGGACTTTCTCTCAGTCCTCCTACCTTGTAACCTGGTGACTTCATTTTACAGTTTATTTCTCCATGGCTCAGACATGAAGTCAGCATAACAAGAAGAGGAAACAGCAGGGCTCCCAAACGTCTCAGACACATAGGCCGGAGTCAAACCTCAGATTGTCCACGTTCTCTGAGGAATTGTGCATAAGCCGCTTATCCTACCTGAGGGTCCTTTTCTTAATCGGTAAAACAGCACCTGTAGTATTTGCCTCACAGGGCAAGCATTAGCTGGCCAAGACCCAGTCTCTTTCTCTCATTCTACAATGCCAGGATATTTCACTTAATACATTTCTAGATGATGTTCAGAAATATCTTCTGATTAATATCTTGGCTAGGCATGATTTATATTTCCATCCTGACTGTAATTCAGATTTCTCACCTGGCCACAATGACTCTAGGAGACCTGGGTTAATACTTTGCCTAGTTTTAATGACTGCCCAAACACTTGATCAACAGAAGACCTTCCTGTTCAGCTCACTGCTTCATAACAGAATTGATTTATCACCAATTAGTTGTCTCATCCTCAATTTTCCCCGTGATTCACCTTTTCTCCCATTCAGATTACAATTCCATGGTGGTTTATTGCTTGAGGATTCACAATGGTGATCCCACAGTGCTTACTGCATGGTGGACGGCCATGCTTAGGAACTAAAGGGAATAATGTGTAGCTGTATTTCAGAAAAAAATAAATTTCTATTTCCATCGATCTACACAGATGTTGGAGAGGAAAAGAAAATTGTTGAATTAATCTTTCAGTGGTTTCTGTTTTCCAGGGACACAGCCTGGGTCTTTTTCATCATTGTGTGTCAAGGCCCCAGAGTCCCAGGAGCTTAGTACATGGTATGTGATAAATAATAAATGAATGAATGATTTTACAGAAACTGAGGGTAATTGTTCACCCTTTTGGTGCATAATGTTTTCCCAATATCAGAATATCAATAAAAACTTTGTCAGAAATTGATCATAATGTCTTGAAGAGTAGTTTTCAGTAAGTTGAGAGCCTGGCTATTGAGTGCCTAAAGTTTTCTATACATTGGGTATTTAAAGATCTCTCTGTGTGTGGAACTGAGTGTGTCATGTAACACAGGCTTTTCTAAGTCAGTTTCAACACCAGAAAACTCTTTAAAATGAACGTTAATTTCTATCAATGCCTTGCTTCCTCTACCCACACAGCAGGAACTTTGGTAAATCTCAAAGCAGGTAAGTAATAGGTGCCACAAAACAAGGTTTTAAGACTCCACCAAACTAACCAAGTTTGGCAGTCTTTGGTCTTTAGTAGGACCACCTCTTTTTACCAAAATTCAAGCTTTTCTTAAGAGTGAAGCCATCCTTGGAGATGAGTTGACAACAAAACTTGGGACTGTCCCCATGTGCCTACGTTCAAGAGCATCTTGAAGCCCTTGACTTATGATAAACATATAGCCAACACTGTTTCTTAGGAGAAAGACAATTCCTTCTAAGAAAAAAAAAATACAAGGTAACTTCTGCACTATATCAAGAAAGAACTGTTTTACCAATCTACCACTTTATTTATCCTAAATCACTAAAATATCAGAGGTACAATATTGAACATGATTTCATGAAGATGAGCTTCCAAAATACATGATTCTCTTGAGCTTGTATATTGTTATGTAGCAAGAAGGATCTAGGATGGGACATGGGAAATCCTTCTTGAGTTTCACTTGTGGAAGAACAGGACTCCCCATGCCTTTTTCTACCAGATATCATGGAATTATTCTGCCCTGTTTAAAATGGGCAGAAGACATGAACAGACACTGCTCCAAAGAAGACATACAAAGGGCTAACAGACACATGAAAAAATGTTCATCATCATTAGCCATCAGGGAGATTCAAGTCAAAACCACACTGAGATACCACCTTACACCAGTTAGAATGGCCAAAATCAGACGTAAACAACAAATGTTGGAGAGGCTGTGGAGAAAGGGAAACCCTCTTACACTGTTGGTGGGAATGCAAGTTGGTGCAGCCACTTTGGAAAACAGTGTGGAGATTCCTCAAGAAATTAAAAATAGAGCT
>CM053611.1:686361-750071 GCA_028646535.1 Procyon lotor
TTTTTTTTTTAAGATTGTATTTATTTATTTCACAGAGAGAGAGAAAGCGAGCAAGCACAAGCAGGGGGAGCTGCAGAGGGAGAGGGAGAAGCAGACTCCCCCCTCCCCACAATGGGACTCGATCCCAGGACCCTGGAATCATGCCTGAGCTGAAGGCAGACGCTTAACCGACTGAGCCCCCAGGTGCCCCAAACACAATGTACTTCTTATGAGGAGTTTCTCCTTGACATATCACTTTGTTGAACAAATATTTTCCCCATTCACCACTTCATAATTTTCTAAAATATATTAGATAAGTTTTTCTCTAAGTGGGGCTTGGACAGAATTTCAACTTCTTGATGATCCAACTGATCATTATTTAAAAGCCAGGGTTTTTTTGTTTTGTTTGTTTGTTTGTTTGTTTTGTTTCATTTTATCTGTACAACATGATTGGAATTTTCTTCTCTGTTTGGCCCTCCTTTGACTAGCCAAAAAACATCCTTACTTTTCATTCTAAGGGTCTTCCCAACAAAATTACTTTAATCTCAAGTGGATTTTCTAGTTTGCTGCTTCTGGTCTGCTGTTAGGAAAAATCTAGATCAGGCAAGAGTATCTGTCTTACAAAGCTGTCTTGAAATTTATATGTAATATTTGCTTATAACACCAGAAAAAGAGCTTTGTTTAATCATTTACTTGGTCTCAGATAACAGTTGGTAGGCAGCATAATATTTATTTTTAAAGGAATTTGTTACCTTTTAAAGTCAATTCATTTGTCTTTGTTTCTGTTGCATTGTATTTATGCAGGCAAGAGAAAAGTTCGTCACTGAGATCAAAGGTAATACATTTCTAGCAGAGATGGAGTGCCGAAGGTAGATAGTAAGTCACTCTGAGTGACTTTTGGGATTAGTTTGAGCAGTAGAGAAAGGCAAAACTTTTGAGTAAAATGTGGTAATTAATTTTATTCAATTTATTTGCTGAAAGTCGGCACATTAAAATCAGAGGGACCTGAATAAAATATGTTCTTTCATGTTTTAAAAAAATCAAAAAGATTATTTTGTCTAAACCATTTGTTTTGCTAATAAATGAAGCAATTAGAGGTTTAATGAACTAATTAAGAAATAAAAAAATAATTAAAAAATTAAAAGTCACAGGAGAGTAAATATGAACATCACTTTAGTGACCGGAGGTGGAAAAGTGCACTAATTATTATTCTCATTTACTGTTGGTGTCATTGCCAGTTGGCATAACTCCTTTGAAAAAGCATCTGAGTCATAAAAATAAATTTCTCCTTTGACTCAGTCATCTTATTTCTGGGAATCGATCCAAAGAAAATAATTTAACTGAAGGCAAAAGTTAAACAGATAGAACAGATAATATTCATCGTATCATGATTTCAAGTGTAAACCCTGAGAAGCTAATACGAAATCAGACAGTAGGTAAGTAGGTGATGGGGCAGGGACTCAGTGGGATATTGTGCTGTCATTGAGGGTGGCGGGAGATGTTTAATACAGATGCTTGTGGGGGTTGTGACTTTCTTTAAGTTCAAGGTAGCAGACAGAGCACACGGGAGGACTTCCTCTCCCCCTGAAAATCTCACTTAAGTCACAGCAGAGAAGTACAAAGAAGTCAATCCAAACAAATCTGGAGAGGAAGGAGGAACAGCCAACAGCCAATCAGAAATACTGATAACTATCTAGAACATGGAAAACATGTAGAATCATTTATAAATAAATCAGAACTCACCCCAGCCTGGAACATGGATAGGAAATCGCATTAAGGGAGGGACAAACCCCTCCCTTCTACAGGGTCCCCGAGAAACCCTGGTCAGTTGCATAAAAGAGGTATCGTGCAAATCATTACACAGACATACACAGACATGCGCACAGCCCTTTTGGAGCAGCACTTTTCTCCAGGTTACACATGCTGCACATCTATGAAACGTGGGACAGTTGAAGGTTCTCTCTCGGTGTTGAAGCCCAGAGTCAAGTCTTCCTCACTCTGTGTAGGGTGGATAAGAGGGCCCAGACTTCCCCCTCGGCTCCCCACATGGGCGCCATCTGCTGAGACTCTCCAATCACCAGAGCTTCCCCCTGGAGGGCAGGGTTGACACCCCATCTACCTACTCAAGGGGAGGACCTTGAGTAACACACTGCACCATCATAGAGATGATCTGCTTTAGGGTTGACCTGGTCCTTTGTCAAAAAATGGGAGTGGACCGCTAAGGCTCATCAGACTCCAGAACGGCCCTCCCTTCTCAAATTGCCAGGATGTGTGGGTACTGTTATAGGTAGTGGAAAATAGTATATATATTACAGAATAGATTTAAAATAATCTCCAATTAGTACCCTAAGAAAGATTCAAGAAGATAATGAGACTTAAGGAAGAACATGCTACAGTTAAGTGGGATTTAAAAATTCCAAGAGGAAAAACAAACCCCTTTGGATTTTTGGTTTTTATTTAAAAGCAATCATCGATTCTGGTTTCTGAGGAACTTTCTGCCCCATAAACTGTGGTTTTCTGTATCTACCTGTTTCTTCATCTGTCAGGTCAGATGAAGGTCAGATGAAGGTTTGACCTGTGACCTTGGTTCTCTGACCGTTCTAGGAAGAGTGGTTGATTTTCTGGTTGTTTAGCTTCTTTTGTTGTCGCTGTTGTGTGGGTAACTCAATGACAACTTCCAAGCTGCTTACATACTCCTCCGGAAACTGTTTCTGTTCAAATTTTTGGAATTTCTCATAGAATGCATTGCAGAAATAGAAAAATAGAATTCCAGTGAAGGGGCTGAAGAAATAAAGAAATCTCTCGGATTTTGGACAAAGAGATGCAGGAAAGAAATAAGAAAAGCATGAGATGAGAACAGAAGGTCAATCCATGAGTCCACAGGAATCCAGCTCCAAAAAGGAGAAGACCCCAAGACTGGAGGGAAAAAGCTAATGAAATAGAGTAGAATTTGCTATCGCTGAAGAATGGTGTGGGTCTTCAGATTAAATCGATCAGACAATGAAATGCCTGGGCGGGTCGGGATAGCTTCTTGAGGCGAGAGCACATCGACAGGGAGAGCGTATCTGAGAAGCCCGCAGAGGGCGAGGGTCAAACCTGCACCACACCGGAAGGGAAGCAGTCCGGCACCAGTTTTGGACACTCATGAGCACAGTGAGGGGGCCCCAGGAGTCACTTCTGCGGGTAGGACGCTTTGAACCTCGAGCCCGTCATCCTAAAGTCGGTGGGTTCAGATGGCCAGAGATGATGGACTTCTCCTGGGATTGGGGATGGGTGTGCCCACGGCAACAAGGCGAAACAATGAACCTGGTCAGGGGCAAGATGAGAAGAATTCAGTGGGGGAGGAAACTGAAGGAGGACAGGCTCCGCCTAAGCAGGTAAGATTAGAAAAACACCCCGAAACCCCATTCCAGCAAACGACGTCTGCCCGCATGCCGCCAGCAGGTGGTGTCTGGTACACCCGCCCTAGCCACCCACCTGGAGAGAATCAGGTGCAAAACCAACCTGCCAAAACACCCCAAAATGAAGGGTGAAACGGATTCAAGAAATCCTGGGTCTAACGGGAAAATTAAAGCAATCGTATCTATTAGGGTAGGGAATCAGAAGGCTCCAGGAGAAAGGTTAAGATGAAACCCCTAAAATAAGTAGTAGGAAATTACTGATAACACGAAGCGATATATTGCTTTTTGTCAAGGGAGAAGGAAGGAAGTGAGGGAGCGAAGGAGGAAGGGAGGGGAGAGGAGAGTGAGAAAGAAAATTAATTCACCATAAATCCCATGTACTATAAAATCCATACAAGAAAGTCAGATTCCAAATATCAGAGTAAGATGTAGCGTTAGGTATTTATGAAACTGAGGACTTCCTGATTTTGTTGCTGTTTATATTCTCTTTAAAGTGTCACAGACTTGGCGGCTCCCAGGATGGCATAATCCCCTTTCTGAGAAAGGATGTGTCTGTACTTGATGGTGGTGGGGACGGGGGGCAGGGGGCACTTAGAACCCAAAGCAAGCAGGTCTAGAGCAAGATGCCCTAGTGACACTGACAGATTATTTAACCTCTGTGAGTCTCATATTTAAAGTTTGCTCAGTGTTAAAAGTAATTGAAACAATCTATTCAATGTCCTTAGGGAGAAGTTTCAACCAGGGTTAATCCCCTTTTCTCTGGTTACCCAAATAAGCCTTTGCAGATAACTTAGACCACGGAAATACAAAGGAAGTGCTTAACTTTGTAAGACGAACCATCTAATTCTTTAAAAGCACACTTACATTTATTAATTATTAAAAGAAATCATAACAATTAATGTATTCTATACGTCATGTAATTTACATATATATAATACGCCTCATATACATAGATGTGTTATCGAGGATTTTACTGAAAGACTTCACTGTCTTCCTATTTTCACATACAGAAAGTAACAAAATAAGTCTACACTCATTCAATTTCAGAAATTTTATTTAATCAATCTTTATTTTCCTAGTGACTCAATTAGTCTAAAAGAATGTTTTCTCGCTATGTTGAAATAGGAATAAAAGTCATTGAGGAGTAGATTTGCAAGGACTGGAATACGTTCCATGGAGAAAACTAGCATCTCTTCCGGTAGAAGCAAAGGGTGATGGCCTCCTGGTAGCCTCCAGACCATCCAGCACGGTCCCGCTGGCTCCTCCAGCAGTCGGCCAGCCTCAGTTTACCTCCTCCCTCGCCATCCCCTCCCCCTCTCTCTCATCCTGTGCTTTTAATGTGGCTGCTGAGTTTGATTCCTGGTAACTTTAAGGGCTGTGAATCAAGAAGGAAGTAGATGTTTACGTTTAGTGGGGGACTTTGTAAAAGAAATACATGTGGAATCCAGCTGACAGTCCATTTTCTGGCAGAGAGGGCTGGGGTCTGAGAGCCCCTCTGGGTTTAAAGTGCATGATATGAGCACGTTTGGAGTCTAAAAAGGGGTAACATTTTGTCATGAGTCATATGTGTAAGGTCAATTCAAAGGCTGATAAAACTAGACTTTAAGAACAGTATCTTTCATCTTTTTTAATACGTCATTTTAGATGAAAGCCTATCTGCTTTGCAGACACGGCCGAGAATGGAATCCCAGGCTCATCAAGTTGTCCTGAGAAAGCCGTCCACACACACGAGGGAGATCTGGCTTGTTCACTCACTCACGTTGGTGTAAAGCACAGATACTGGGGAAACTCTGTGTTCTCAGATTACCACTCAGAAGATACTAGTATCAAAAATTCCACCTCATTAAAAAAAAAAAAAAAAAAAAAAAAAAAAAAAAATTCCACCTCATTAAAAAATATCCTGAAAGAGGAATTTATCAAGGGGTAAGGGGCTGAGTGCCTTACTCTGCAAACAAATGTGAGTTCCTTATGACCTAAAAACTCCTGGAGAAATAATAAACTGGAAAAAACAATAAATGTATCTAAGCATGTCTCAAAAATACCCCAAAACAGACATTTATTAAAGTTTTATTTATTTTATTTATTACTTCTTAAAGTTTCATGTGATCCTTACCCTGGTTTTCACAAAGGTTTATACTTATGTCACACCTCAAAATCACCTAAATGTTTCTCAAATACACAAAAATTTGTTCATACCTTTACTTGACATTGTAGATAAGCTTCTCACCACACAGCTAGAGCTGATATTGTTAAATATGAGTGTAGTCCTGAGAACTGTGAGTTCGTAAGCCACGTTCAGTTCACATCCCCAGTATGTCTTTGACTAAAGGAGCAAATGCATCCTTATTTATTTATTTATTTTTTTGAGAATGCTTGCACTATGCATGCTTCGTATCTTTATCACATCTAGAAAAGTCCCTAAGTCAGTTCTGACCAGAGGAATGTCCCAGTCAGTGCCTCCTGGTCCTCTCAGGCTGGGAAGTGCTTGTTGGGCGTGTGTTTCCGCCTGTCTGCTGTCACAGGGTGGGTAGGCTAGCCTGCAGGGAGCTCTCGGCATCACTCTGCCTTCATGCACCTCAGAACCTCTCTGCCTTGTCCCTCACAGGCATGAGCTTGGGCTTCCTGACCACACGGCTGCCTCATGCAGTGGGACATCCAACATGGCGGCCAGCATCCCAAAGGAGAGAGTACCCAGAGACCTTGGCAGAGTGGTGTGGCCTCTTCCACCCTGAAAGCTAGTGTATCATCTGTCACTAAGGGCCATCCAGATGCAGGGACAGAAATAGTACCCGCCTTTCACTGGGAAGGGGAGCTGAAGTCACAGGATACAAGGAACACAGGATACAAGGAACACATAGAAGAGAGTGTGGCCATCTTTGGGAAAGACAATTTTCTACGGAACTGGGGCTGTTCCTTTCTCAGAAAGGATCACAGAACTTCCTTGTCTAGTGTGTGTGTGAAATCTTTACATTTCCTCCCTGAGGTAGAGTTGGTATGGAGCCTAGCAATGTGGCTTTACAGTAAAGTACAGCAGAAGAGAATGGACCAGTGACCAAGGAACGGAGTCTTCCGGGGGAAGAGACTCCTGCAGGATGGTGGTCTAGTCCAACGGTCTCCTAAACCTCATCGGTTCTGGGAAAGACAGCTCCATGATTAGTAGAAGACCATGTTTCCTGGCCTCTTCCTCTTCTTCTTCTTCTTCTTGTTTTTTTTTAATGAAAAATTTCACTGAGTATAGCAGAGATCTCTGTTGTTTCTTTTAAGCACTAATGATGGATGAAACCAAGCACAGGAATAATCTCTCTGGCAGAGGCTGCAGATTCTTCAGAAAATCTGGGTCCCAACTTTTAAACCACCCAGGATAGAGGCTACTGATGGTAGGCAGAATTCTGAGGTGTTCCCAAGACTGGCCCCATGACCCCCAAGGTTGTAAAAAGATGGGGTATCACTCTCTTGGTTAGGTTAGGTTGTACGGCATCTTTGGTTTTAAGAGAGGGACATTATCCTGGAGGAATCCTTAAAAGAAACTAAAGTTCCCCTAGTAAAGATCTGAAGAAGGACAAAGACTGCTTGGGAAATCTTTCATGGCTGGCTTTGAAGATGGAGAGAGACACCTGACAGGAATGTGGGGGGCCATCTAGCTGTTGAGAACATCTATCCTCCAGGGGACAGCCAGCCAGAAAAGGGGGACCTTGGTCCCACAAGTGGAAAAAACTGAGTTGTGCTGACAGCCTGAGTGCCTAGAACAAGACCTTTAGCTTTAAGCGAGAGCCTGCCTGACATGTTGATTTTAGTTTTGCGAGACCCTGAGCAGAAGACTCAGCCATGCCAGGCCAGACTCAGCACCAGGGGCTAGTAAGGGAGTGTGGCTTTGACTGCTAAATTGCAGAACTTTGTTATGTATCAGCGGAGTCCTGGAAGCACACTGATGCTAGGCTTTCTTAAAGCAAGAGACAACAAGAGTGAACACTTGTGCTCTGATGTCTGGTCCCCTCCTGCTGCCTGGAAGGCAGAGACTGCCACCTTGAGCAGTGACATTTGGCCCATACCCCGGGGAAGGTGGAACAGAAGGCTGCAAGATTCTGTGATTTGGTCTGGCAGGCCTGTCAACACAGCTCTGAACCCTCCGCTTCCAGACTTCAATAAGGGACGCAGGGATAAACATCTACCTTTTTTCCCCAGCCCATTGTTATTTGGAGTTTGCTGACAAGCAGGATTTTTCCTATTGTTGATTATCCTGCTCCAAGTCAAATCAAAGAATCAACTGTAAAGATTTCATGTTATGATATGCTGCAGTATTTTGTCTTCTAAAATCTACACTTAAATAGCCCATGTGCTCGGTTCCACAGTGGACGAAGCATGGTCATTAGCAAGAGACATCAGAGGGGAAATGATGGTTCCCATCAGACTATTACTAACCCAATAGATAAACCCTGTATTTGAGGCATTCTGATGTAATAAACTGCCCGTGTAAAGTGAACACAAGGAGGCCATTATGCAAATAAGTAGCCATTAATTTTAGGGGAAGGGACGTCAGCTTCCTGGTTCAGACTCAACAAAACAGGGAAGGGGGCTGACGACGTCTTGGACCACCCAGTCACTACTGAGGTACTGCGAAGTCAGACACATCAATACTCATTATAAATCCTAAGGCTCAGATGACTTGGGTGCCCTGTTAATATTTACAACCCCTTTCTGATTTAGAATTTATGATAAATAATATACATAACCAGCATCACAAAAAGTGCCAGACATTTGGTTAGAGATCTTTCCAGCCAGCTCTCTGAGGAATTTTCCTGAGGGAGTTCTAAATTTTCTAGACCAACATTTTATAGGCAAAGATTGGACAGAAGGTTCTCCCTTGAGTATTAGTAAGGGTGTCACGTAATTGTTCAAAAAATTTTCATCAACATGGAGAGCCGTATCCACTTCTTGAGGATTTCATAAAGCACACCAGCATTTTGAAGTCATTGAGGAGCCTGACAGAAAGACATCTGCTTAGCTTTTTTGTTTTTATTCAAAGACTTTAGTTTTTTAGAACAGTTATAGGGTTAAAATAAAGGTGGGAAGAAGGTACACGGGTTTCCCAGCTTCGCATTTTATCAGCATCCCCCACCAGAGTGGAACCACCAGAGTGGTACAGAGAGGTACCTTTCTTGTAACCTTTCTTGGACCCATGTTGAGACATCATCGTCATCTAAAGTCCACAGTTCACGGGGCACCTGGGTGGCTCAGTCATTAAGCGTCTGCCTTCCGCTCAGGTCATGATCCCAGGGTCCTGGGATCGAGCCCCACGTCAGGCTCCTTGCTCTGCAGGAAGCCTGCTTCTCCCGCTACCATTCCCTCTGCTTGTGTTCCCTCTCTCACTGTGTTTCTAAAGTCCACAGTTCACATTTGGGGTCCCTCTTGGTGGTGGGCTTCCAATGGCCTTGGGTAAATGCAGAGTGACATGTATCCACCATTATGGTAGGACACAGTATTTTCACTGCTCTAAAAATCCTCTGTACTCTACCCATTCATCCCTCCTCATCCCCCCTTTCTCCCCGGAACCACTGATCTATTCATTGTCTCCATAGTTCTGCATTTTCCAGCATATCATAGAGTTGGAATCACAGTGTGGAGACTTTTCAGATTGCCTTCTTCCTCTTAATAATAAGCATATAAGATCCCCCCACATCTCTTTATGACTTGATAGCTCATTCCTTTTTAGCACTGAATAATATTCCATTGTCCAGACGGACTGCAGTTTATTTATCCATCCACCCACTGGAGGGCCTCTTAGTTGCTTCCAAGTCTGACAATTACAAATAAAGTTGCTATAAATACCCAAGTGCAGGTTTTTGTGTCAACCTAAGTTTTCAATTCCTTTGGGTTGATTGCTGGGTCATATGGTAAGAGTATGTTTCGTTTGTGAGAAATTGCCAAACTGTTCCAAAGTGTGTACCATTCTGCATTCCTACCAGGGATGAATGGGAGTTCCTATAGCTCCACATCCTTACCAGCGTTCGATATTGTTAGTGTTCTGGATTTCGACCTTTTTAATAGGTGTGTAGTAGAATCTCATTGTTATTTTGTTAACAGCATTTCACAATACCTTTTGATTCTGACATCCCTGACCTGAACCCCTCTTCACCCAAGGGGCCCTGTCAGGTGGATCTACTTTGGATCACAAAGTTTGCTCAATGGGTAAATATCCTGCAGCCACATACCCCCGGAACAGCTGTCACCGAAGGCACGTTTGTTTTCACTGGTTGAGAAGCTTTCCCTAAAAGCATCTGCTACAGAAGTAAAATTCTCTCCATGCATAAGAAGGAGAAACAAATCAGTAACCCGGTGTGCCACACCACTTTGGGGAATTCCCTGTATTTATTGTTATTTTTAGTTTTCTTCGCAAAGGAAAAAAAAATACAAGTGAGCACATTGTCAAACTGGGGGGCTATAACAAGACAATAATAATCCGATAAAGAAATAGTTTTATTATGAATCAGAAAGTAAATATCATAGAATCTGAACGGAACACTAAATAAATAAATAAATAAATAAATAAATAAATAAATAAATAAATAAAATGAAACATAGATTCTGGCACTTTGTTTTCAATGCTAAGTGATCTAAAGGCAAAACTCAATTGTAGATCTGAGTCAAGGGGGCTCCAAAACCCTCAGGAACCCCATGTTCTTAGCATTAAGCAACTAACTATTAGTGACCCCAGTGAGTTATGCTTTGAGTGATACACACTCAGCGGAAGGGAACTGTGATTTGTTTCTAACCAATACAGCACAACAAAGTGATGGAATGTCTCTGTCTCGATGAGGTTAACTTGTATGGGAAAGAGGGTGAGAGGTCACTCCCATGATGACCGCTATGCTATATAGGACTTGGTCTTAGACTGGAGAGAGATTGTCCTAGTGGCCTTGGAGAAGTGAGCTGCTATGTTTTGAACTCCTGTGAAGAGGGCCATAGGGCAGGGCACATGGGCAGTCATATCTAGGACTTGAGGGTCTCCTCTAGCTGACAGCAAATTAGAAGCGGGGTGGGGGCAAGTCATACACCCACAAAAGAAATGAATTATACCAACAACTTGAATGGATTAGTCAGATTTCTCCAGAGAAACAGAACCAACAGGCTTTAGAGAGATATTAGGAAAGGTTTATGGGAATTGGGAATTGGCTCACAGGGTTCTGAGGGACAAGAAGTCCCACAGTTGGCCATTTGCATGCTGGAAAACCAGGAAAGCCAAGGGTATAATTCAGTCCAATTTAGAAAAACCAGGGTAAGCCAATAATGTAATTCCAGTCTGAGTCCCAAGGCCTGATGACTAGGGTGGTGGGGTGGCACTGATGTAAGTCATTTCCTTTGCCTTTTTGTTCCATTTGGGCCCTCAATGGATTGAATGAGATCTGGGCACATTGGGAAGGACCATCTCCTGATCTCAGTCTTTGGATTCCAATGCTCATCTTTTCCAGATGAAAAGATGATAGTTGGACACACCAACTATCTGGGCCTTCCTTAACCCAGTTAGGTTGACACGTGGAATTAACCATCACACTGGATAGTCCCAGGAGTAGATTCTTCCCTAGATGAGAACAGTCCAGCTGTGACCTTGGTAGTGACCTTGTCGAACCTGAGCAGAGAACCTAGCTAAGCGGTGAGTGGATGGATGCCTGACCCACGGACCCTGGGAGAGGATGAACGTGTTTTGTTTCTTAGGCAGCTTTCTGTGTGGTCATTTGTTATGCAGCAGGAGCAAACTAATGAACTATCAGGTAAATGGTTCCCCACTCCTGTCTTGATATTGCATTATAGACTAAAAACTTCAGCCAAATGCAGTAATATGATGTCAAAATCTGAAATGTTTTGCTGCAAGCAATCCACTGCTGTTCAGATTCTTTGAGGACTCCTTGAAATTCAGAGAAATGGCCTGTCTACTAATTGTAAGTCTAAAATTTTATGATTTTTCATTGAAAATCCTCATAAAACAACGCCCAAATCCTTCAACATTGGCAAGCCCATAGTTTTTGATGTAGAAGTTAATTTTCTGTACACTATCAGTGAGAAAACATGAGGGGAGGGGGACATTCTCTGTGGAGGTGGCCCAGAGCATGCCTGTGATTGGGTGGCCCGGAGCATGCCTGTGATTGATGCCAATGCCAGCACCCCGGGGCAGGGTGATCCTTCCCACTGAAATTCAACCAAAAACAGGGAGTATTTTTCCCTTCGTTTAACTTTTGGAAATCTTGTTATTTTATAACACCCTCCCCTCATGTTATATATATAGCTTCAGAAGAGCTCTATGAACCAACTTGAATAATAAAGGGAAAAAGAGTTATTTTGGGAAAGAGAAGGTGTGAATGCCAATCTCACTTCTTCTGCAAAATCACCTGAGGGGATCCGAGCAGGTTATGGCCCTAATGATTTCCTTCCCCACCTGGCACGGAGATCCTGTCCAGAGCCCCTTTCAACATCGCAGGTCTGGGATGATATTAACTGATTTGAAGTTTCGATTAATTACAAGACTTTTTAAAAAAGCATGTCCAATGATGCTTTTACTTAAACCAGTTAAGACCTCTGGAGAGGGCAAATAATTATCACTCACTGACAACTTTCCAAGTAATAATTTTGCTCCTTAAGGTGAAGTTACTTTCTGCTCTCAGGGGTAGGTTTCTGGCAACTGCATTTTGTAGAGCGACCGGTATCACAAAGGAGCTTAAGAGCCCCTTGCGTGTCAGATAACGTCCACAGAATTTCTGGTATACAGATGTTCCTCAACTTACCATGGGGTTGTGTCCTGATAAACCCATCGTAGGTTGAAAATATCGCAAGTCAAAAATGCATTTTACATACCTAACCTACGGAATACCTAGCTCACTTAGCCTGGCCCACCTTGGACGTGCCCACAACATTGCCAGCTGCCTACAGGTGGGCAAAGTCTCCTCACAGGAAGCCTGTTCGACCACCAGGTGTTGCGTGTCTCCTGTCACCTACTGAGGACGCCCCATGAGCGAAGAATGGGGCGGTGGGGATGGACCATCTGCCCTCGTGATCGCTGGCTGCCTGGGAGCTGCAGCTCACCCCCGACTTCACGAGATCGGATCCCACCGTGTGTCGAGAGCCTGGGACAGGATCCACATTCACAGTCAAAATTCCAAGTACCGTTTCTCCTGAATGCATATCGCTTTTGCACTGTCGTAAAGTTGAAAAATTAAGTTGAACCATCACAAGTCAGGGAACTAGGTTATATTTTGGTTAATTAAACTATCTCACAGAGCAACAAAACTGCCTCCCCTACACAGTCCACTATTTATTTTCTTAGTCTTTGTTTCTCAGGTGTCCTCTGTAAAGCACCTCCAGATAAATGTCAGAAATCATTAATGGACACTAAGCGCAGATCATTAAAGAATTTTCAAATGCTCTCTTTATATGCACAAACAGGAAATCTTTCATTTTTCTTTCTTGAGTTTCCAGTAAGAATACTTATTTTAATTTTTACACGAGACTTATGTGGTTGAAGAATTAAGTGTGCTTTATGATTGTTGAGCATATAACAGTAAGTAAAGAGATTCGGAGTATAAAAATAATTGTACTTCTGACAGACCTTCTGTTGTATACATCTCTATCTATCCATTTCTAAAAGGGTTAAAGGATGCATGTTCACCGGTCATAGTATCCCAAAGTTCCTTATGTTTTGTCTCCAAATTCAATGATCTGAGACACTTCGTTCTTACTTAGTTGAATGTGAAATATTTCCTACATCAGCATGCTCTATGAATTCAACTCAGATTTTACAAGACTTTATTTTATATATGAAACAGGTCTTAAAAGTACTTAATGAAAGATGTGGTAATTGACAGGAAAACGGAACAAGAAAATTGTATTTTAGTGTAAAAAGGTTTCATGTAGATCTATCAAAGTTAGATTTTACACTAAAAGGAAAGCTAAATTTAGGATGTCTATTACATACTAGCATTGATATGAGTCATTTCCCTTCCATTAAATCAACCAAAATCCTAACTTCCTATTTTAGGGTCTAATCTGTACGAACCAGCAGATTTCAGATCTCAATTCTGCATGTTTGAGTTCCTCAAAAAAATTTTTTTAAAAAAAGCAGTTTAAGTTTGTACTGTTAGTGGAATTTTAAATTATTCCAAAAATGAGAATAGCTAACACCAAACACCAGATATTACTAGAGCAGTTTCACTTTCAACAATAAAATTAGATCTCAGTTAAAATTTGCGGTCACTGTGAAAGGAAAAAAAATGCAGGAGTTTCTGTAACTTAACAAACTAACATGGCCTTCCCTCCAGTAAACGCACACAGAGACACACGGACTCGCCAGGCACACAGAGACCCGAACCCCCAGGCACTCAGAGTCACATACAGTGAGGCCCAGATGCACACACACACTAACCTGCGGTGATAAATGCTTTCCACCCACATTTTATGGTAACACTAGGGACCTAGCACTTTCTCCAACAGTGTAGCTCCTTTCCAGATCAAAAGGGAAAGGGAAAAAATTGTCACCTACTTCACTGCTTTTAAGATTCCAGGATTTTTTCATTTCAGCCTTAAAAAAATTATTGGCTATGCTCTCCTTTCCTCTTCTATCGAAGAGCCCTATCGAGTTTGGGTATATTCATAACTAGGATTTTGCTTATTTGGCCTGAGCTTCTGGTGTGGGTGAAAAACTGTGGCTTGTGGGTGGAGCAGACTGTCCCAGGCATCTCCCACGTGACTGTATGGACTCTTTGAGGTTCACTCTCAAAGAGATTTTGCAGAGAATGACTTTGGAAATCAACCATAAGTGATCAATTTCTCTGCGGACCAGCCTCAGCTAAATATTAGCTCTGCTATGTGCTAAATTGGATGCCAGATGCATAGAAGCGAGTTCAATGTTTTTAATGAATTAATAAGGGCACGTCCATCTATTGAGTGCCTATCACAGGCTCTAAGAATGGCTGGTTACACGAATGAGTGGTCTGTATCCTTCCATCAAGGAGTTTCATAATTAACTGCACAGAGAAGATACATACACAAAAATTTTTTTTAAGATCCTCAAGAAGGCAACATCGTGAGAAAACAAGAATTAAAGTGCTAGATGGTGGAAGAGAGATCCCATCACTCAAGAAGTCACAGACTACATAATGACTGCAAAGACGTTTTCTCCCAGAGCTATTCAATAAGTAAAATGTTTTAAATGTGGCCTGTGGACACCATTTAGAAAGGTTTCAAAATATTGTAAATGATTGATTCCGAGTCCAAATGGATTTGACGGAAACTACAATGATCCTTGCTTTGTCAAGTAAAATATGCATAATTTTCAAGAAGAACATATTCCAATGCAAGTAGGATTCTTTAAGACTCATGTGTACTCTGAAAGCAAAAATGTTTACTTAGCCATCCGGCAAGATCAAAGTTTTCTGTTACTACATCCAAGCCTTAGAGATACTTTTAAAGACGGGAAGGTTTTTTAAGTTGAATGAAAACTCAATGTTTGCATGTTTATGTATGTGTATGTCCATGCATTTACCTACGTATAGTTTAGTAAAATACACATGGATTCTGGCGTTAATGTTTCCCTTCACTGAAACTGCTGATACTTCTTAAATCATGTGAAAAACAGAAGAGTCCCTATTACGGAATGAGACGAACTCTCCTGTGGGCCCTGGGGAACACAGCCACTAACAGATACTACTGAACACCTACTGCTTTGGTCTTTACTCCAGAAACTTGTGGGGGAAAAAAGTAAAAAAGAAAAAAGTAGACAGCAGTGTCTGCCCTCAAGAAGCTTATGGTTTTTATAATGAACTATAAGCATGACTGGTAAGTAAATTTTATGACATGTTAGAAGATGACAAGAGCTCGGAAAGAACATAGCAGGGTAAGGAACATCTGGAAGGCTGGGTCGGAAGGGACTGGCTTTGCTATTTTATTTTATTTGTCTTGTTTGTTTTTTAAATGCATGTCCTTTATTTTTTAAAAAGATTTTTGTCTATTTATTTGACAGAAAGGAAGAGAACAAGTAGGCAGAGAGGCAGGCAGAAGGAGAGGGAGTAGCAGGGTCCTCGCTGAGCAGGGAGTCTGACGTGAGCCTCAATCTCAGGACCCTGAGATCATGACCTGAGCCAAAGGCAGAGGCTTAACCAACTGAGCCCCCCAGGGGCCTCTGGGTTGCAGTTTTAAATAAACTGTTCGTGGCAGACCCCGTGATCCAAGAGATAAGTTTTGGCAAAATCTTGAAAGAGGTGGAAGGGTGCACCTGTGTCTGGAGAAGGAGCAGTTTGGGCAGAGGGAACAGGTGTTGGCACTAGAATAGAAGCACATCCAAGGGGAGAACAGTGAATCTCAGGAAACTGTGTGGTTGGGAGCAGGGTAAGTACGCAAAGTCTGAGGGGAAGCCAGAGCAGTGACGGGAGTCTACCATCCAGTAGCTTGTAGGCCACAGTTAGAGACAATTTTACTCGGAAGGAAGAACGAGCCATCAGAAGGCTGGGGATCCCACAACCTAACTTCATTGGGGGGCCATCTGGCTACAGTACAGAGGGATGGGGGGCGAGGGTGGAACCTGGGAGACCACATCACATGACCCACCGGGCAGGCGGTGGGATCTTGGACAGAAGCAAAGACATTCAGAATGTGAGGAGTAGTCTGATGCTGAACACGTCTTGAAGAACAAGACAAAAGAGTTTCCAACTGTTTGGATTGTGTAGAAGTGAGAAAAAGGAGGTGAGACCAGAGGAGGTGAGACCAATGGATTGTGTAGAAGTGAGAAAAAGGAGGTGAGACCAATGCCACGACCGTTGATGGTAGACTCCCGTCAATGTCATAAAATTTACTTATCAGTTATGCTTATAGTTTAAACATCCCTGTTTAACCTACTGTGGGAAGACTAGAGGGAACTTGAGTCAGTTGGGCACATGTGTGACACCTACGGAAGGAGCAGGTAGACCAGTAGTTGAGTCTGGGGTCCGTTAAGGCAGGTGTCTGCTAGCAATCCAGGTGGGAAAGGCACTTGCGGAGTTGGATATGTGAGTCCAGCCCCAGGAAGAGGTCTGTGCTGGAGGTAAAATTTGAGTCACTGGTGTGTGGATGTTCTTTAAAGTACGACACTGGGTGAAGTCTTGAAGGTAGTGAGTGCAGGTGGAAAGAACTTCTTCAGTTCCACACCTTCGGGCACCAGCACATAAGAGCTAGGAAGAAAAGTGGGAACAAGCAAAGAAGCCAGAGGAGATGAGCTCCCTGGACTCCGGGAAACAATGGCAGACCGGGGTGGTGCTCTGTAGTGAAGAAGCAGCAATGTTTAGGCAGGAAGAGATGAGCACCTCTTTTAATGAGGACTGAGAACTGCCCGTTGCTTTCCAAAATAAGCAGATGAAGGCGAGCTGGACAGGAGAGTCTGGGCCGGCTGTGGGGCGGGATGAGAAGACGTGTGGCCAGGGTCAGGTCAGTGGAGAGCACCAGGAGAGAGCAGAGACAGAGGCACCGCTCAGAACTTCCACTACAAAGTAGAGCTGGGTCAGGGTGGGTAGGAGAGGCGTGTGGGAGCACCTACACTTTGCAGCGTGGTGTACACAATAGCATGTTTACACGCTGGTGGGGACCATTGAGTACAGAGAGAAAAAGCAATGTGTGGAAGAGAAAATGAATTCCTGGATCCATATCCTTGCATAGGCAAGAGGGGATGCGCTCCAGGGAACAAGTGGGCTGGCTGGCCAAGCACGAGGGGGATGGAACATGTATCCATGGTGGATGGGAGCTAGAATGTGTAGCTACAGATGGTGTAGGCGTGTAGCTATGAGGGTGTGGTGGTTCTCTTGAGATTCCTGACATTTCCAGTCAAGCAGAGGACACAGACCTCAGTTGAGAACAGAACAGGGCGTGGGGGTGGTGAAGATGGGCGTGGGGGAAGGTGTAAGAGGGAAGCCCGGGGTGTGGGAGGGGCATGGCAGAGAAATGTCACATGTTGTTATGACACCGTTTTCACGACGGCCAAGAAGCATTGGGTGTGCTGCCAGGGTAGCTGCTCAGAGGGATATCACTCAGCTAGGTTGCGTGTTTTTCCCTCACGTGGCAGATATGGTGGAATTGCTTAACCTTGGGGGGTAGGTGGCTTTCCTGAGTGAGTATCGAATAGGTTTGGATTACTGGACATTGTGTAAATCCTCTTAAGAGAGAGTGGTCAAAACAAACAAGAAGTCCCATGGAGGAGAGAGTTCATTAAGTTAGAAGAAAATTTAGACAAACACACCACTGAGGCTTTTGGATATAAAACACCTACTTAATGCCTTAAGAACAATAGGAGACTAAATTAAGCCCATGCTAGGGGCACTGAAGACAGAACTTCCCTGCCCAAAACTCCCCATGCCATTCTTGCCAAAGGCATTGTCCAGATGGCCATCCTTCTCCTCACATCTGTGGCTGCCATCTTGCTCAGGAACGACATCTGCTGAAACACCCTCGATCTACTCTTTCAGGATATCCCACTCCCCATATTTACCTGCCTTGGGGGAAGACAGCATAGCCTGGTTAATTATTACACAGAGCAATATAGCTCTTGTTTTTCTGAAGATGTCTAAATTACCTGTGCCAGGAAACCTTGCCTCTCATCACCAGATGGACCAATTACGGTATTTTCCTTAGGCTCGTTAAAGCAAACTCAAAGCATCGTTTTGAAAATAACCATTTCCCCCTCTTATTACATTATCACTTAGCAATATCTACTATATTGTAATTAATTGTTCAACTGTCCACTTTGCTCATTAGAAAACAAGGTCTTTGAAGCCAGGCACTGTGGCGTATTTACTACTATTTCCCTGAAATGAAATGACTCTATTTCCTATCATTTATAAAAATTAATTCCAAATGGGTTACAGATATAAATGTGAAAGGAAAACAATAAAATCTCTTTTAAAAAGAGGGATATTTCCATGACCTCGGGGTGAGTAAAGCATTCTTAAAAAGAAGATCAAAAGCACTGAGAATAAAGGAAAAGTTTATAAAACTGGCCTTTATTATAATTGAGGACTCCCATCAAAAGATACCTTTAACAAAGTGAAAGAAGAAGCCACAGGCAGAGAGCAGGAATCTGCAATCCATATGGCACCACGGACTTATGTCCAGAATATATAAAGAAGTTCTACAAATCAATAAAAGAGATCAATAACCCCTAGAAATATACCCTAGAGAGCTAAACAGCCACCTCATGAAAGAAACTACACAAGCAGCCGATAAACATATGAAAAAGTGCCCACCTCATGAGTTATAGGAAAATGCAACTGAAAATTTTTTTAATTTATTTTTTATTTTTTTATTTTTATTTTTTTAAATTTCTATTGGTTTTATATATTTTTTATTTTTTTTCCAAATATGTTTATTTTTTTTCAGTGTTACAAGATTAATTGTTCATGCACCACACCCAGTGCTCCATGCAGTACGTGCCCTCCTCAATACCCACCACCAGGCTCGCCCAACCCCTCACCCCCTCCCCTCCAAGACCCTCAGTTTGTTGCTCAGAGTCCACAGTCTCTCATGGTTCATCTCCCCCTCCGGTTTCCCCCCATTCCCCTTCCCTTCCTTCTCACAATGCCCTCCATGTTTTTCTTTCTACTACTGAAAATTAAATGAGATCCCACGATACACCTAGCAACCAGAATTGCTAAGAACAGATTGGTTGGCACGGGCAGGCGGTGGGAAAGATGGGCGCAACTTGAAAGTGTCCGTGTGTGCGATGCTCTATCCCAATCTAACGGAAGACACACATTCAGCATCACAAGCAGTTCATCTCCTGGGAACATCGCCACCATACAGAGTACAGACATTCACCAAAAGACAGATACAAGACTTTTTACAGTGATGCTCTTCATGACAAGTCCAAGGGTGGAGCAGCCAGTGCATCTAAAGAGTAGAGTGAGAGAACGATTTGTGGTATTCTGAAAATGCACTAAAATTATTTACTTATGCACAATGGTAATTAAAACTATAGATTCTTTTCTAAATAAAGAAGTGACAAGGCCATAAGCAACCAATTGAGCTGAATGTTAGCACAAAAAAGAAGAGCAGAACTTGGGGACCTCCATAGATAAAGAAGAGTATCCCACACATTTTCCGTCAGTGCAGAGGGATGGTTCCAGAGCCGATCAGATGGACCGGTCTGAATATTTGTGCATTGTCGTATTGTCATTGCTCCATTTGTTTTTCATAATCTCTCTCTCTCTCTCTCTCTCTCTCTCCTCTTTTTTTTTAAGTAAGCTCTGCACCCAATGTGGGGCTTGAACTCACAACCCTGAAATCAAGAGTCACATGCTCTACTAACTGAGCCAGCCAGGTGCACCAATAGCTCCATTTTTTGATGAGGTTTTGTAAGGCTCCCCTTTACTCCTTCCGTGGCCGTTACAAATGTGGACAACAACAAAGTGTATTGCAGTAGTCAAGCAGGTTCTATTATCTAAGACTGGCCGAGAGCTACAATGGGCCTGTGACCTTATAATATTTACCAGTCACTGCACACCTTCGTCATTAATTTGCTGAGCACTTGGAGCTATCTCAGCTACGAAAGTGCTATATGAGCCAAAATTCTATTCTCTTCTCTATTAATCATATTTGATTAATATCATTTGAAATGCCATTAAACAATTTTAATGCAGGTGTGTGGATTAAAGCTACTCAAGAGCTTTCCTGACATAAACATTGACAAATTATGTGCAAGTTTAAGTTTGCACAAGTGATTAATCTGCTATTCTGCAGTTGGAATTAATTATTACATTCATATTTACATGACTGGTTCAGATATGTCCAACCATTAACACATCGCCATTTGCCCTTAGTCATTTTCCAATGCAATATCATATATTTAATAATGTACAGCAAGGACAAAGGACAGAAGAGAGTCAGATCAAAACTCTAACAATATGTCTTAGATTGCAGGTCTAGTTGGCTAATTCTTTTTTTTAATTGCTGAGGTTAGTAAAATACTTTATTTATTCTGTCCTAAGAGAAGCTTAATAGGATAGTATAATTCTTGTAATTAAGTGGACCAGTATGCACTTTCCCAAATTTTGGCTGTAAATTTGCAGGAGTGAATAAAGACAAAGCTTTTAGAAGGTCACATATGCTTAGTAGGAAAAACTCAAGAACCGAAGGGCCAAGAGCCATTCAGAGATGATTCGTTCTCTCTCCCTGCTGCCAGGACTAGTCACCTGAACCATTTCAGACAGATGGACTTTTATCCTGCTCTCCAGGGAAAGAGATTTTATAACTTGCATACAATATGTGATGTTTAGTCACCTTCAGTTTTTTGCAATCATGAATGCATAATCAAATATCTTCAACTGCAGCCAGAGTAACAAGAACCCCCATTTATTAGGTGCTTATTTTGTTCTGAGCATCGCTTTAGGTTCTTTATATTGTCTTATAAAGATACTTAATTTCCTTGTTATAGTTAACAAAATGGAAGCTTAAATTATCTAAGGCTGGTACTAGACAAGTCTGATTAGTGGTGAAGGACTTTCAGAGAGTGGAATCCACGTATGGTAAGGATGGAAACAATGGGTACAAAACATACCACGTTCACATCAATGACCCTCATTTTTTTGTGTGGGGGCCAGAAAAGTGTATGTTTTCTTATGTGCCTTGGCAGACATGAGCAGACAGGATACATATAAAGTATCTTCTTGTCTTTCTGGTTGAAGGCTGACTCCTGTTCTTGCTGGTCATGTCTTGATGGAAAGCGATGGGAAAGGGATATGAATGTTTAGTGAGACTTTTGTTGAAATTGTGGCACAGAGAGGCTCAGAGAGGAGCCTGCCCATAGAGGAACAATTACTATATCAATTGAATTTCCCCTTGTTACTCTCTTTGTGTTTCAACTTGGTTAGTTTCTATTCCCCTATCCCTTCAAGTTCATTGATTCATTCCTTGGCTGCATCGAGCCTATTCATGAATGTTATATGCATTCATCACCTATGGTATAATAGAATTTTTGTTTAGCATTGTATTTGCCTCTTTCTTATAATTTCCATCTCTTTGCTGAAATTCCCCCATCGCTTCCTGTACACTGTCCATATTTTCCATGATAGCCTTCAATATATTGACCATTGCTATTTAAAAATGTCTATCTGATAGTTACAATCTCTGGGCCATCTCTGAGTCTAGTTCTGTTGATCATTTTGACTCTTTAAAATGGCATGTGTCTTTTTTTTTCTTTTTCTTACTTTTTTTTTTAATGCTCATTCCTTTTCACCAAATGCTATGTATAGAAGAGTAAGATTAAGGTAGATACTATTTATGCCTAGACACGGCATACCTCTTCTGCTAGACTCTCAGGACAGGAGGCTGAGTTAGCCTGCTCAGCAATTGAGCTGTGTTTGGGTTCTGCTGTGGTGGCTGCCTTCCTCACCACAGCTTTGGATTCTTCCAGAATTACCTTGAGCTAAGGGGGAGATAAGAAATGGGAAGTCCATGCTCTTGTTGCATGGACTTACAGCTCTCTCTGTGTGGGCCTCTCGACGCTCTTGCGCTTGTCCAGTGACAGACTTCTCTTCTCCTTTCCTAATGTTTGCTGGCCAGGTAATGGGGAGGGTGCAGGGAAGGGAGTGCTCTGTGGCCCTTGCTCAGTCCTCAACAGGCCCAACTGTGCCTGCATCTTAGAGGTAGGAATTCTTCAGCCATCCTGCCTGATCTCGTGGCAGCCAAGACCTGCTTTGTGTCTTTGGTGGGTCTTATTAAAGAAAGAATTTCTGGTCCTCCTTGCTGTGGTAGAGCTCTAATGTATTGGAAAAAGGGATTTGCCTTTTCCTGCCCCTCTTCTACGGTTAGAGTGTTTTGTTTTTGTTTGTTTTGTTTTTAAATCTCTTTTCTGACCTCAAGGTATCTGCACTTGTGCCTGAGGGTGAAAGGTTTCCTACTTCTCCCCCAGAAACTACAGGTCGTATGATCTGTCTCCATCAACGAGCCCTTTCTGGCCCTGTCTACGATCTTGACCATGAGCACTCAGTGGAGGGCTATGGAGAAGCACCTACAAGTATGTGCAAACTCAGGTTGCATCTGCATCTCAAGACGGTCCACATTCAAACCTTAACAATGTGTTAGAATTTCAGCTGTCTTTAACCTACGTGTATGGCCCTCAGCCCCTCTTTCTCCCACACTCAGCCACCGTTCTGTGCCCTCTCTCCTCAAATAACTGATTCCTCTCTCTCTTTAGATTTCAGGCTTCTTGGTTGTCTTACAATCTCAGCTCTGAAGGGTTCGAGAAAAGTGGATTTCATAGGTTTTTTTCCTTGTTGTTAAGGAAAAAGTAACTTTTCCCCACTTTTCTGTATCCTAGTCAGAAGTGGAATTCATGATAAATAGTATTTTAACTTGGCCTTCTCACTTGAAAACATCTGTTATTTCTCTCTTGCTGCCTAGTTCCTAAAGGTGTCTTCCCTAATGTGGCCATCTGTTAGAGACAGTGTCAGTTTAGAATTGGTATTTCTACGCCAGGTCTAGAATCTGGTATTAGCATGACCCTTCAGCTTCCGATGACTCATCAAGCTGTAGATGCCCTTTTCTTTTCTTTTTTAAAATTCTCTCCACACACACAGTTTTACATAAATCTATAAATGTGAACTTATCATGCACTGTGCTTCTTTTCCAAAAAGCTATGACAATTTACATTTCAATTGCCAGTGTATCTGAGCATTCGCTTTCCATATCTCCACTAGCCACAGTGGTTATTTTTCCCTGTCAAATAAGTACAGAATGACAGTTCATTGTCACTGTAATGTGCATGTGTCTGTTAGTAAATTTGAACATATTGTCATAAATTCACTGGTCATTTAGATTTGCACTTCTATGAACTGCCTCTTCACCCTGTTGCCTATTTTTTTTTTATTGGATTGTTTTTCTCTTTCAGATGAACTTGTCAGATCTTTGCATGATTATTATATTATTAGCAATTTTCCCCCAAATAATAGGTTTTCTGTTTACTTTGTTCCTGATACATTTTATTATATAAATATGTCATTTTTATGACATAGAAGATGTACCTCTTTTCTTTATAGCTTCTGAGATTCCAATCTTTGTTTAATGAGATTCTCCAATCCCTATATTATACCTCATTCCCTAGAGTTGTGCCAAGTGCAGAGATGTAGACAGTTCAAATGGGACAGCATAGAAAGTAAGAGCAGTTTACTTCTGGAGTCGGTACCTGACAGGTGAGGGAGGTGGCACCACACCTTGGTCACCCTGTGGAGCTGTGTTCGGGTAGACCGTACATGGACTCATGCATGCATACTGGGAATGGGTACAATAAATCCTTGTTGTCAGAGAAGCCAAGGGAGCTCAGCCCTTAGGTAGCCTAATGAACTGCAGAAAGTGAGGAGCTGGGATTCCAAGTCCACCTGGATCTCACTTAGGTTTCCTTCTCGAACTGTTACCTTATTGTTTTCATTCAAGTATTTCACCACTTGGAATTTATTTTTTTATGAAGCAAAACAGTGTTCACATTCTAATCTTTCTCCTGATACGTAGCTCCAATTATTTTGACAGCTCCAATTATTAAGAAGTCTATCCTTTTCTCACTAAATAGAAATCCTATCATTATTTTGTATGACCCTCTCCTATTTTTCATTTATCTATTTGAATGTCTTTATGCTAATGCATGCTAATTTTACTTTAATGGCTTTGTAGTTGTTTCTTTTTTTTTTTTTTCCTGGTACTAGTAAGTCAAATCAGTCCTTCCTTATTTTTCATATTCAAAATTATTCTTGGTTATTTTTTTGACATTTGTTCTCTCCTATAAATTTTATGGCCATATAATTCAAACAGAATTTGATATAGTAATGAACAATATATATATCACATTTGAAAAAATTATCATTTTGTATATCAAAAACTGCTCATTTCAGAATATTGTATGTCTTTCCCTTTGTTCATATAATATATCAATAAGATATTCAGTTTTTCTTAATATAGGTTCTGTTTCCTCTTTGTTAATTTATACTTAATATCTCAAGCTTTTCTCATTTTCCTTTATGTTCTTGTTAAATTAGAAAAAAAAAATCTAATGGCCTTTATATGTTCGCCTTACCAAATTCTTCTGTTAATTCCAATAGTTCATAAAGAGTCTTTGGGGTTTTTTGGTTATAAAATCACGTCATAAGAAAAGAGAAATTTTTATCTTTTGGAAACTTAGCACCACTTATTAAACTCTTTATCTAATTACAATGACTAGATCCTTGAAGATGATATTAAGTTAAAACAGTAAGAGTAGGGATACAGGTCTAATATCTAATTTTAATTAAAACAGATTTTGCACTGTATCACTTAGAATACCATTCTGGGTATTTTGTAGAGCTACTTATTATTTTCCTTGAATGATTCATATCAACCCCCTCTTTTAGCTTAAAGTTTTAAAGGGATGTTGCATAAACATCTTTTTAACACTTTATATTGATTTTCTTTGTGTTCATACAATGGTTTCTGCATGACCGAGCAGCGGTTCACCTTTCTACCTGCTCATGTCAATGGCCACCCAGTCGAATGTGCCAGGGGAAAAGAAACACCCCAGAGGTGCCCTCTTAGAGCTCTCTGCCTCTCATGGTCTCGCCCGTAGTTCCTCCGCTCTCCTCCCCAATAAGCTCCCAGCTTTCTCCCCCTTCCTCACCCCTGGGGGATGATGTCTCTGAGGAAATGGACACAGGCCACACCCTCCACACACACACCCTCTGGCAACTGATGTCCCCTCACTCTTCTCCAAGCTGCCTTTCCTCCAACCTGTGCAGGGACATTGCTCCGGGAATGCTTTCTTTCTTCTGATGAATTACTCTTTCCATGAATATACAAACATGCTCCTACTTCTTCAATCATTAAAAAAAAAATAAAAATAAAAACCTCTCGTTATCCTATTTTCCTGCCCCATTTTTGTCTCATTTTGTCCCTTCTTAGGTAAAACTCCGTTGACTTGTGCGTATTTCTTCTCCACGTCCTGCGCTCGTGTTCTCTACCAAGCTCCACTCAGGTAGGTTCCTGACCTCCCACATTCTACTGAAACAGCCCCCCACTTTGTCATGCCTCCTCGGACTTCCTCGAAATCTCATCCAGTGTCACAGCCTTTGTGACAACTTAGCTCAAGACGCCCAGACTTTTCTTTCCAACCAGGAAGTCTCCCTATCAGCTCAGGTCTCATGTGCTCAACCCCCTATTTGATACCATCTGGATGTCTAATAGGCATCTTCAAGTTGACCTCTTCAAGCTTTCCCTTGCAACGTTTCCCCTCCCCCCCCCCCCAGGCTTGATTGCATCGGCTTTTAAGCTCACTTTACGGTTATTTCTTCGTGCAGGCGGCTCAGGCACTATCTTCAGAGTATTCTTATCCCTTCATTTTTTCCCCCTCACATCCCAAATTCAATCCACCAAGATAACTTTCCGATTCTATCTTAAAAATACATGAAAGTTCACATTGTCTCTCCGCCTCCCTACTGCTACAACTCTTGCCTGGATTATTGCAAAAACTTCCCAATTGGTTTCCTGACTTCAACCCTGTCCCCCTTCAGTCCAAAGTCAGTGCAGCAGCCAAAGGAACATTGCTGAAAGGGAGGTCACACAAAGCCAGCTCCGTGTTGAAAGTCCTCCGGTGGCTTCAAAGACGCGCTCATTATTGCCTGTGATGCCCTCCAGCGTCTGAGCCCCATTACCTCTCTGATCAAACCGTTTGCACTCTCTTCTTGGTTTATTTTCATCCAGGTACACTGTCTTTGGGTCGCTCCTCAGGATTTTGCATTGGCTTTTCCCTCCGCCTTGAGTGGAGTTCCCACTCATCTCAGCCCCCCGTAGCTGACGGCTTTCTCACCGGTTTTTAGTCTTTACTAATAACCTGAGAGTTGCCTTCTCTGACAGATCCAATGAGATCACCTGAATAGCCAGTCCTTCCCAGCAAACCTCTCGTCCGCGCCCTGTTTAATTTTTCACCATGTGTCACCATCTAACATATTAGGTATTTATTTTCTATTTATTTTGTTTGGTGACATGGAACACGTTAGGGGCTCCACAAAAAATTTGTTCCATAAAGAAGGAAAGTTATACTGCAATATAATTTCAAATACCATAATGATTTTTTCATCTTTATTCATAAATCAGATCTATCTACAGTTTTCCTTTATTGTTCTATCTTTATCAGCTTTTTAAAAGAGTTATATTGCCTTTGTAAAGTGAATTGGGGAGGCCTTTCATCTTTTTTCTAAGGCCTGGAATAATTTAACTTTGAAAAGCCCTCTTTCTTTAAGGTTATATAAAATTCATGTTACATAAACCTCAGCTGGGAATCCATCTGTTCTCGGTGCCTTTTTCAATGGTAGATCTTCAAGTGTCTTTTTCTAAACTCTCTTATGGTAAGTGATGTATTTAAGTTTCCCCTTCCTTTCTTCTTGGGTAAATTTTGGCAATATGTATTTTGCTGGGAAATCATCCATTTCCTCTAAATTTTCAAATGTCTTGTCAGAAAGTTTCATAGACATGTATTTTTATGACTACTTCAATCACTTCTATATTGATGGTTATTCCCTGCTTGTCTCTCCTAATTTGGTGTATTTCTGCCTTCTCTTTTACTCCTTTACAAGCCCATGAAGCATTAATGTATGTAAGTTGACTTAAATTAGATTTGGATTTTAAAATTTCTGCTACCTTTTTTTTCATTAATTTTAGTTTTTGTTTTGAATTTCCATTTTTTATTTGCTTTTTGTTTAAATTATTTTCTATATTCTCAGGATGAGCACAAACTCTCTCTGTTCTTTTACTTTCTTTGTAAATGCTGATGATATTTTGTGTCGGGTTTTATTTTTGTTTTTCCTCTTCTGGGGACTGCTTTGATGCTGTCCCATAAGTTCAACTGGGAAGAATGTTCTTCTTTATTACTTTCCCCACGGTTGTAATTGTCCTTTTGATTTTCTATTTGATCCAAGAGCTTTCTGTCTGGGAATGTGCTTCTTAATTCCCAAGGCATTCTATTTTAGCTCCTTTCTGTTATTAATTATTTCTGACATTAATAGTTCATGTTCACAGAATGAACTCAATAAAGATTTATTTTTAAAAATGTACTTAAGAATTCTTTCGAGCCAAGAAAGTGGTTGTATAGTTTCCATGAACAGGTAAACAAAAAATTCTCTTTCCAAGGAATGTAAGATATGGCATATAACAATTAAAACACATTTATTTCTTTATTCACTTATTTATTTTATGGAACGCTTTTGTCTTTCAGATCTGCCCGAATCTTAAAGAAGCAGATTAAAATATCCCACTAAAGGTCTAATATTAGCAGTTTAGATTTTGCTTTATTTACTCAGGCCTATAGAGTTCGGTACATATGAAAAAACAGAATGTTCTTCTTTTTTAATTCTTTGTGTTTTTAAATTTATAGTTCAGTTTCTCCCAAACTGTCCTTCTAACTTTCATTTTTGTCTCCATTCGGGAAGTATTTATCGCCCACCCAGAGCTGTTTGCTATAATGCATTTGCTCTCTGGTGTCAGGATTTCCTCTAGAGTTCTTTCAGATGGAGCAGAGGCTGATATATTTTCCAAATGACTGTATATTCACATCTCCTTTTGTTCTGAAAGATGATTGGCATTTCTCATATATTGTCTCAAGATGTCATTCCAGTATCTTCACAGGCGTCCCTTTGATCTATAGGCTTAGGATATTTTACTGACTTCTCATTTATTTCTCTATTTGCTTCTTTATTTCTTAAAACTCATTTTTATCTGAGGCACATCTGGGAAATTTTCCACAAGTCCATTCATTTTTTTTTTTTCTTCCAGAATTGCTGTTTTTCTCATAGTTTTCTCTTGGGCTTACTTTTCTGCCCACGATTTCCAACTCCACAGTTTCCTCTGTGCTTGGAGATATTTCTTAGACTTGGCTCTCCAGGTTTCTAATTTGGTGTTCAACAATAACCATCTTCTTTTTCAATTCATCTAGAAAACATTTTAGATTTTAGCTTCAGAGAATGTTTTTAGTGCAACATCCGGAAATTTTCCATTGAAGCGATCATCTGTGGCTCCATTTCACTAAAAGACAATTGCATGGTCTTTGCTGTGATCATTCTTCCTTTCTCTGGGGCAGACCTCTCAGATGTGTGATATTTTGCTTTGCTTGTTTCCTGCCACTCAGATCTGGCTTTTGTAGCACCCACGTGTTGGCACATCTAAAACTGGAGAGAGGCAAAATGATTGGTCCTTCCATGAGCCTCAGTCTCATGTGGCACCTCAGCATGCTCAGGCAGAGCGTGTGTTGACCTCCTCATTCAGGGGTCTCCAGATCTCATTAGTATTAGCACTCCCAAGACTCACTGCGTATGTGCTTGACTACGAAGGACCCCAGTGCTAATGGCGGGCACAGGAGAACAGCCCAATGAAGTCTAGCTCATAATGAAGGGAGAGCAAGGCACATTTAGGTGGCATCTTCCCAAAATCCTCCCTTCAGTGTGTCCCCAGACTGTCTCCCCTGAATGCCTTATGGGCTCTATTTTAAATTATTGCGCTTTTTTTGTCCTCGAAGGAAATGGCTTTTTGGTCTTTTCATATACTTCTAATACACTGAAATACTACTTTAAGTGAATCTTCAAACTTCCCTTCTTGGCACGAAAAAAATCCCCATCAATCGATTGTATACTTTATATTTTTCTTCTATACATAGTTAAAAAGTATTAGATGATTTAGGGAAAACAACAACACCAACAAAGTGTGTCCTAAACTAAATTCCTCTCGTGAAAAATCCTCTGTCAGCTCAAATCATGATCCCATTTGGGCTCCTGTCATTTGCGGACAGGGTTTAGTCGCACGGAGGTGGCCTCTGTTGACATACCATTCAATATAGACCACATAGGTCACATGCAGCTCTAACTCCAGGGACCATTTGTGATGACCATGCTCTGAGTGAGTAGCCTCCCATCTTCTAAGATTGTTGCAACATGGCCCCAAGGCAAGGGAACCCAATGGTGGAAGAGGAGAGGGTCCCTGCTGGAGACCCCATGGGAACCAGCTTTCCTCATGAATGCTGAGGGCACAGGCTGGAGGATTCAGTCCCAGCACGTAATTGGTTACAGAGGAGCCCTAGACCAATGGGGACACCCCTCTCCTCAGAGAGGCAGCTCCCCTTGACCTTCTCTCTTCATTGTCGACACCAGGGGCTTGACCTCACTGTCACGGTTGGTTCTGGAACAACTGTGCAAAGTCATGATCCCTAACATTTTTTCATTAGCTTGGCTCTTTGTAGTGAAAAGAAAAAGTCCTCATTGCTGAAAGCATCAGTGCAGAAACCGATCACCTTACCAGTCTTAGGCTTGAACACTCTGGTCATCTGGTTCAAATATTTCTCAAGCGCACTAGGTGATTTTGCTTGTGTTAACTTTCCTTTCTCAACAGAATGTTATACTTAAACGAAACTCATGTGCCTATACTTGCATTTTAGTTTTCTCCTTAAAATGGTATGTTCTGTGTTTCCCGATTACCAACGTACCTCTTTCACCCGGTTTTCTCTAAGGGAAGCAGCGGGCACGCCGCCGGTGAGGTGAGCTCCTCCCAGCACCAGCTTCGCTAGCGCACAACCAAGTCCCTCCAACAGTCTTTCAGTGTGTTATTATTTCAATATTTCATACGTCCTTTCAGGTCTCCGTGGAACAGAAGAGTGAACGGAAAACCAGAGATGTGCTGTGACTCACCTGCCAGCACGAGGCAGCAAAACCAGGAAAACCGAAACCAGCTCCCTGCTTCCTGAGCCCGTTTCCTTTGTTGGTGCCTCCCTACCTCACGCCGCCCAGCTTGAAGAGGTCGTTAAGGCCAACAGAACAAACAAAATACCCTGTACAGAGACCCTCTCTTTCAGATGAGGACAGTCCAGTAGATAAACTAAGTGCTTTAGTAGTTACACTTTCAAAAAAAATTTAAATTTCAAAAAAAATCAAAAATTCAAATTTCAAAAAAAAATTAACTCTATTTGGGAAAACCTAAGTTGCTTACTGCTGTCTGAGTCCTGGTGCCTGGAAAGACTGGAGAGAGAAAGAAGGCAGGTCCAGCTTCCATCGGGGGGGCAGAGCACCCTGCCCATCTCCCTGCGTGAACTGCTCTTAAAATAGAGAATTACAATGGTCACACTGCAGAAAAAGGTCTCAGTGAACTCAATAAAGGTAGGCAAGTCGTTATGAGTGAAGGTAGGTGGAGTCCCTGAGGGTCAGGAGCATGTGGCACCTATGTTTGAGCGTGAACGAGGGAGAGACACAGTGTGGCCTTGGGTGTCAGGATGGGACATGTGTGTGCCCGCACCCCTCTGCAGGGGCAGAATTCTCTGGCCCACCGACGGCTCCACTTCCTTGCCAAAGGTCCACACTGGCAAGCCTGCTCCTCGTAGAGCTTTTACAAAGTGAAATAGCATTTGTTGCTGGTTATGAAAGTGGTGCTCTTCTCTTACATCTCAGAAACATCTGTTCTGGGTGCCTGGGTGGCTCCGTTGGTTAAGTATCTTCCTTCGGCTCAGGTCATGATCCCAGGGTCCTGGGATCGAGTTCCCCATTGGGTTCTCTGCTTGGCAGGAGCCTGCTTCTCTCTCTACCCTTCCCCCCTGCTTGTGAGCTCTTTCTCTCTCTCTTTTGAATAAATGCATAAAATCTTATAGAAAAGGAAGAAGGAAGGAAGGAAGGGAGGGAGGAAGGAAGGAAGGAAGGAAGGAAGGAAGGAAGGAAGGAAGGAAGGAAGGAAGGAAGGAAGAAGAAGAAAGAAAGAAAAGAAAGAAAGAAAGAAAGAGAGAGAGAGAGAGAGAGAGAAAGAAAGAGAGAGAGAGAGAAAGAAAGAAAGAAAGAAAGAGAGAAAGAAAGAAAGAAAGAAAGAAAGAAAGAAAGAAAGAAAGAAAGAAAGAAAGAAAGATCTGTTCTGTGTAGACCTCTCAGGTAGATCATCAGAAAGTAAGAGAGAGGTACCCCAATGAGAGGAATAAAAGCATTTTAGGAGAATCTCTTTGGGGCAAAAGGGAAATTTTTAAAGGCTTGTTTTCTACTTAGGTTTGTTTCCGTTGTGTTATCTTAATGTTTTGTTATCTGGAAATTTCTTTTATTGGCAATAGCGTGTTTTCCCAATACAATTGGTCTGTTCAGACTTTGCTGGATTGCAGTTAGTTTGCATTTCTACCGTCCCAACATTGGCAGGAGGGATGAATTAGGCAAGAGCAGCCAGTCTGGGATTATTGTAGGACTTCTTGGGTCCTGGCCCATGGCTGCTAGGACTTTTCCTAAGAAACAGATGACCAAGACGGGCGGATTACATGGTTGCTAGCCAAGAAAAGGAAGATCAGTCTTTTAATAAAATATGGCAGAGGAGGGGCACCTGGATGGCTCAGTGGGTTGAAGCCTCTGCCTTCGGCTCAGGTCATGGTCTCAGGGTCCTGGGATCGAGCCCTGCATCAGGCTCTCTGCTCAGCGGGGAGCCTGCTTCCCCCCGTCTCTCTGCCTGCCTCTCTGCCTACGTGTGATCTCTCTCTCTCTGTCAAATAAATAAATAAAATCTTAAAAAAAATATGGCAGAGGAAGACATTCTACAGAGGAAGTCTGGAACATGGATCAAAATTTATCTTCTGTGAAGGCCATGGGCTCATGAGGAGCCGGAGATGATTAAGGGTAAAGAAATTATTCATTTGTAAAGCACTCACGTGGGTCATCAGAGTACGTCGATGTGGGTGGGAGTGACACGAAGTAGTAGAGATAAACGGCGAGTGAATTCACCCCGGCAGCCCGAGGGTCTTGTTCTGAAGACGAGAAGCTGTGTTAGGGACAGCAGGTTGGAAGATGACGAAGAGCGGGCAGAAGGCCCCACAATGGGCAGACAGTGCACGTACTGCACGTTGAGCCTGCCCACGCGGAGTGAGGGAAAGGCAACGAACGTGTTCCACTAACTAACTGTTGGGAGGATTTGCTTTATTTCATTTTGCACACAGCATGCCCACAAAACATGGGTGTGATTCACTTTTGTGTTGATGTCGATGTTCTCAAACATTCCTATTTTCATGGCAAAACGCATGTGCGCAGAATCACTAATAAAGATCATGAAAGAGGGAAGCAATACCTGTCAGCCACCCTTCCACCCACAGATGTGTCCCGCGGTCCCTTTGTGCACGTTACCTGGCAACGTTGTCTGCGCTCTACACCCACAGAAAGGAGGAGGAATCAGTGCGGAAAGAGTCGTACTCTTGCCATAAATAGAACGTGCTACACTCCAGGTGCACGGTGACCTCCTCTTACCTGGATGGAGTAGTATTTACAGCAAGGTTTTTTATCCGTAATCAGAACTAAGTCAAGCCTGGGCATCTGAACTAAACGATGGACACCACCCCCCCATTCCACTTAAAATTGTGGACAGCGACAGGAGGCTTAAAAAGCGGAAAACTATTTCCTCAGTTTTGGAGTCTGGAAGTCTGAGATCAAAGTCCCATCAGGGCCGTTTCCCCTAAGACTTCTCCCCTTGGCTTGTTAATGGACACCTTCTCACTGCGTACACACGTGCCTTTTCTCTACGTGCATGAAGATTGAGAGAGAGAGAGGGAGGGGGAGAGAGAGATCTAGCTCTTGTGTCTCTTCCTCTTCTTATAAGGTTGCCAGTCCTATTGAATGAAGGCCCCACTCACTATGGCCTCATTCACCTTAATGACTCCCTTTAAGCTCCATCTCCAAATATAGTGATCTTGGGAGTCAGTGCTTTAACCTCTGAATGTGGGGGGGCACAAGTCAGTCATAACAAGCGCCCATTATTTACTGAACGCTTATTTTGCTCTTAGTGCTGAGCTCAAAGCTGCATATAAGTGACCATATTTACATAAAACTCCAAAAATACATGCTTATCTTTTTTGGTCTGGGGTGGGGGGTTGAGGGATGAGAAGACTGAGGTTTGGAGAAATTAAAGAATTGAAGCAGAATTATAGAAGTAGTAAGTAGCTGGGCCATGGTTAAGACTCCAGGTTTTCTGGTGTCCAATTATTTTGCTGTCTTTATTTCATTTAGTTCAAAGACTTAATAAGGACACAAGAACATTTAAAACCTAGCTGCTTGCTTGGTGCTTTCCATCTCCTTTGGCCCTAAAAACAATCTTCTGGGGCAGCTCTTATCAAACCATTTCACAGATAAGAAAGTGAATTCCTGTGTGGGCAGGATTGTGATCTCATGGAGCAGGGAGACTTGTCTAGAACTTTCTCTTTCTATGGTATAAACTCTCACTAGATCATGACCCATGGAGAAAACCAAAGGGAGAACACTGTGTGTCAATAGTTTGTTTTTTTTTTTAAGAGACTACACAAATTTCATCCTTTCCCTTCCCCAGTCCCAATAATTCTAATTTTCAGAGCATGTTGAACTGGTGCTACTATCTTAAAGATTTAAATTTTCCATGGGGTATCTTATAACACATTACTTCGCCAGCATCACTTAAAAATCATTAAGTGTAATGTTTAACAATGTTGGGCTAAGTCAGGTTTCATGTGCTCACAGAAGAGAGAGCAATTCAATTTCCTAAGAGCTTGGTGAGGGCCAAGACATCTCTCAGAAAAAGTGACTTTGGACCCTTCGAAGCACCCCTCTCTTTTCTCATAGCACTTAATTTGCTGGCTTGTGACATCTCATACACCTTTCTTTTTTTAATGTGTGTCATGTCACCTCTCTAAGATTAAACACGAGAGCTGCTGTCCACACTTCTCAAAGTTTTAAAGTATTTACTGCAGTACTGAGCATACCACTCAGAAATTAGTCTTTGACTAAACCAGGAATAAAAGGGGATGTCCCATCTATGGGGATTTTAAAAAGTATTCAGTGGGTTCCACTTGTCTCTCAACAGAAATCCTTTAATCGAGGTTTCCATTTTGCTTAAGATGAGTTAAATAATTATATTCTTCAAAGCCCACAGTGAGTAATAAATGGTATATTGTGGGGAAAATACGATTAAGGATAAAACAACTGGTGTTCTTATTTCTTCTAATGAACTTAACTTTTAGAAGCATTATTAGGCTTACAGGAAAATTGCAAAGAAAGTATACAACATTCCCATAGAGAACCACTCCCTCCTCCAACAGGCACACTATTTTCTCTATTATTAATATTGTGTATCGGTGTGGTACACAGGTAATAATTGAGGAGCTAATACTGATAACATTGTTATTAACTAAAATCCGTAGTTGGCATGCATTAGGGTTCACTCTTTGTGTTGTACGCTCCACTGGGTTTTTGCAAATGCACCTTACAGGGGAGTTTCATGGCCCTGAATATCTCCTGTCTCCACCACTTCATCCCTCCTCCTAAAACACTGGCCGTACCATTATGCATTTCTACCAGCAAGGAAAGAGAGTTCTTGTTGCTCCACATCCTCCCCAGTATTTGGTGTTGTCAGTGGTCTGGATTTCACCATTCTAATCGGTGCAAAGTAGTAATTCATGGTTGTTTTAATATCCATTTTCTTAATAACATATAATATGAAGCATGCATTATATGTTTGTCATTTATATGTCTTCTTGAGCAAGATGTCTGTTCATATCTTTCGCCCACTTTTAAGTTGCATTGTATGTTTTCTTTTTGTTGTTTTGAGAGTTCTTGAATATTTTGCATAATGTGTTTTACCAGAGATTTGTTTGGGAAGTATTTTCTTCTAGTCTGTGGCTTTTTTTTTTTTTAAGATTTTATTTATTTGACAGAAACACAGCGAGAGAGGGAACACAAGCAGAGGGAATGGTAGCGGGAGAAGCAGGCTTCCCGCGGAGCAGGGAGCCCGATGCGGGGCTCGATCCCAGGACTCTGGGATCTGACCTGGGCCGAAGGCAGATGCTCAATGACTGAGCCACCCAGGCGCCCCCAGTCTGTGGCTTTTCTTTTCATTCTCTTGACAGTGTCTTTCACAGAGGATATGTTTAGACTTTTAATGAAGCCTAACTCACCAATGTTTCTTTCATGGATTGTGCTTTTAGCATTTTATCTAAAAAGTCATCGCCATATCCAGAGTCATCTAGATTTTTGTCCTGTTATCTTCCAGAAGTTTTATACAATTGTGTTTGACACTGAGGTCTATGATCCATTTTGGATTGATGTCTGTGAAAGGCATAAGGTCTGTGTCTAGATTCTTTTTTTTTCTTTTTATATATGGATGTCCAGTTGTTCCAATACCATTTATTGAAAAGACTAACCTTTCTCCATTGAATTGCCCTAACTCTTTTGTCAAAGATCAGGTTTATTTCTGGGCTTTCTGTTTAGTAACATTGATTTTTCTATTCTTTCACCAAAACCACAATGTCTTACTCAATGTAGCTTTATAGTAGGTCTTGAAACTAAGAGCGGTAAGTCCTCCAACTTAGTTCTTCTTCAATATTGTGTTGGCTAGTTTGGGTCTCTTGCCGTTCCCCATAAACTTCACCATCAATTTGGTGATATTAACAAAATACTTTGGTGGGATTTAGGGACTGTACTGAATCTATAGATCAATCTGGGAGGAGCAGACATCAATATTGAGCCTTCCTATCCATGAATGTGGAATATTCTCTCCGATTATTCAGTTCTTTGATTTCAGTTATCGAAACTTGCAGTTTTCCTCATGTTGTTCTTATACCTATTTGTTAGGTTTATACCTAAGTGTCATTTCTTGTTGCTAATATAAATGGTTGTGTTTTTAATTTCAAATTCTAATTGTGCATAGTTTGGATATCGAAAGCCACTGATTTTGTATATCACCCTTGTATCTTGCAACCTTGCTGTAATCACTTATTATAATTAGTTCCAGGAGTTTTTCCTCTTGATTCTTTGTGATTCTTTTTTGCAGACACCAGCTCGTCATCTGTAAACAGTTTGACTTATTTTTCCTTTCCAATATGTATACCTTTTTATTTTTTTACTTTCTTGTCTTAATGTATTATGTAGGACTTCCAGCCCAATGTTGAAAAGCAGTGTTGAGAACAGACATCCTTATCTTGCTGCTGATCTTAGAAGAAAAGCAACTAGTTTCTCACTTTAATTGTGATGGTAGGTGTAGGGTTTTGTAGATGTCCTTTATCAAGCTGAGGAAGTCCCCCTCTGCCCCTACTTTTCTGAGACGTTTTATCATGTGTGGGTGTTGGATTTTACCAACTTTTTCCCATATATGATTGTATGATGTTTCTTCTGTAGCCCACTGATGCGGTTAATTACGTTAATTGATTTTTGAATGTTGAACAGGCTCTGCTTACCTGGGATAAATCCTATTTGTTCATTTGAAGTAATAATCATGGAGAATTTTCCAAAATTAGAGACTGACATCAAAGCAGAAACGATATTGTTCCAGTGGGTGGGCTTCTCCTCCTGGACATGTCTGTTCCTAGTAAACTATGATTCTCAGTATTCTCCTCCCTTTCCTGTTTCTGGGGCAGCACCCTGCCCCGGGACTTCAGTCTCTGTTGGACCTAAGAAGAGTTGTTGGTTTTTAATTCACTCAGCTTTTTTCCTATTGTGGGACTAGGAGTGACAACTTTCAAGCTCTTTACATTTGGACCAGAAACCACTGTTGTTTTTTTAAAGGACAACTTAGACATATATTAAAAGATGTCAAATATGAATCATATGCAAAGCTAATTTTCAGTGTGTTGGCATCTATGTAATTCTGTTCACTGCTAAAAACATGGGCGAAGCACACCTACAGGCAGGGCCTTGCAATTTGGTTCACTAAAGTAAGGCCTGAAGGTCTGTGTCATCGTGTAAGACAAAACACCAAAACAAAACCAAAAACCTTATTAAATACAATCTTCAACCGGTGGCCTTCTTCAAGCTTTCTCGGGAATGAGGTCTTTGTTTTACAGCTTTTGAATAATTGCTGAGCAAGGAATTCTTAGAGAGAGATGCTTTCTTTTTGTCTTTTATATCACAGATTCCATGAACTTAAGGAGCTTTAGCTCGTGAATAATGAAAATACACTTGAATCCTTTATTGCGACATTAATTATTACTTCTCTGGTTCCTGTGCGGTGTGGATCAATAACTTGCCAGACAAGAGTTTCTTCCTTGATCTACAATACTATACATTTTTAATAATCACGGTGTAGAAATTCTGCTATTCTGCATTCCCATTTATTTACTATTTTCTTCTTTTCCCATAGCCTATTTTGCAATGATGAGAAAAAATTATTTTACTTAATTCTTGAAATACCAGTGTATTAGATGTAGATCATTGCATTTGCTTAAACCCACCTGGGTGAGAAACTGTCATTTGCCCCCACAGTGGACAGTCAGTACTTGAGGGAGCTTAGGAAAGACTGCACGTTTAGGGGTCAGAGATTCAACAGCCCAGGTCTTTCCAAATTACAAAGAGCACACAGCCACATAGGGTCGTCCGTGGCCAAAGCGAAGATAAAGACAGCTGTTGTTTCTTAAACCTCTACCATGTACAAGGGGAAGTCCTTGTCTGATGTTACCTATCCTCGTAATGATCGTCTAGCAGCAGATGTCTATACACTTGTTAAGTAAATAAGAAAACATATTCAGAAAGGAGTAACTAGGTTAATACGCGATAAAGCTGAAACTAAAACCTTGGTCTTTTCTTAACATTGAAAAAATGAGGCAAAAACCGCACAACAAAAAAATTAACTCTTTTAAAGTGGCATTTAGTACACCCACAGTGTCACACAGACACGACTTCTATCACATTCTGGAATGTTTTCATCACTCCAAAAAACCCCGTAGCCAGTGAGCAGCCACTCCCCATCTCTCTCCCCTCAGTCCCTGGCAACCACAAACCTGTCTTCTGGCTCGATGGATTCGCCTCTCCTGGGTATGTCATATAAGTGGAATTGTACAATGTATGACCTTTCCCGCCTGCGGGTCCTCGGTCTGACGTCACGTCCCGTGTTCTTTCTTCAACAACATCCTGTCCGGGACATTCTCTCGCTCACAGACCTCTTTTAAAAATATGATGCTTTTTAAGCTAATAATCGATTATCTTTCAAAAGATACTTACAAACGGATGTTAAGAAATGAAGAATAATGGTACAAGAAATACCTGTGAAGCAAGTTTCAGTTTAAGAACACACGGTCTGGGCACACCGGCACACGTGTCCCCTCTGAACTTCTGGAACCCCCTAACCTGCGCCCCCATCACAACATTTCTCCTGAACGCCAACGCATCAGTATCTTGCTTTTCTTTGGGGTCGAACACTTTTTTGTGTCTCCGACTATATATTCTTCAGTTCTGCATATTTTGAAACTTATACAAATAGAATTAATGTCTGTAAGATTCATCTACATTGTATGCGTCTCTACAGTTCATCTCTTTTCACTGATGAATAATATCCCATTAAATAATTTTGCCAAAATATCTTTATCCATTTTGTGGTGATGGGCATTTGGGTTATTTCCAGCTCTGTTGTTATTATGAACGTTACTATTATGAATGCACATAATTTTGCTTGTATAGGCTTTGCATAATGTGTATCTCTGATTTATGCAAATATATTTGTAAGTGAGTGGTGCCATGTTTGACATCTCATTCTGTTTCTTACTCTTTTTCCTTCACTAAGCACTGTGCTTTTAAGACTCAACCACGTAACTGTGTGCATGCGCTATCTCTTAGCTCCTGTTTATATAATGCTGTAAGGTGCATTGCCACCACATTTACCTATCTGCCCTCTTAGAAATGATCCTCACCCACGAATAAATGCTGGAAGGACCATGTGTGTTTCCTTATGAACCTGCATCAGAATTACACTACCGGGTATTTACCTAAGAAATACAAAAACACTAATTCAAAGGCATACATGCACCCCTATGTTTATCGTAGCGTTATTTCCAATAACCAAACTAGGGAAACATAGTTTCCATATGGAAACAGCCCAAGTGCCCATCAACTGATGAATGGGTAAAGAAGAGGTGGTGTATACACAATAGAATATCACTCAGCCAAGAAAAGAATGAAATCTTCCCATTTGCAACAACGTGGATGGAGCTAGAGAATATAACGCTCAGCGAAAAAAGCCAGTCAGAGGAAGACGAATGCTGTATGATCTCACTCATATGTGGAATTTAAGAAACAAGACAAATAAGCAAAGGAGAAAAATGGAAAGAGGCAAACCAAGAAACAAACTCTTCACTACAGAGAACTGATGGTCACCAGAGGGCAGGGAGGTAGGAGGATGAAGGAAATAAGGGATGGGCATTAAAGAGCACACTTATCACAATGAAAATCAATCAATCAATCAATCAGTAGGCGATGAAATCGAAGAGCCTCTACAGCTCTCTAAACTTGATGTGAACACTCATCCCAACCCACTTGACATCATCTTGCTTTCTTCAAAGTCTTTATATGTGTCACCACCGGTGGGCTTTGTTCCTCCTGTTCCATTCTAATTTTTAGTTCATTCAATCCCACAGGTGTGCCTGTGCATTGGGCAGCTCTGAAACCCTCCTGAAGAATGATCCCATGGACTCAGAGTATTGGCCTGTTTGCTCGACTTTCCCAGCAGACCGTAACCTGCCTGAGGGCAGGGGTCACAGCCCCCTGCATCGGTAGATGCTTTGCAGCAACTGTAGTTTGCAACATGGGTTCGATAAAGGGTGTATTGCATACCCGTTGAACACGTTTCTAGTGTTGAATGATTCTGTCTTTGATTTGAAATAGCATCGTTTTCATTTCATCTCATGAGGAAATTGCATATTTTCTTAAGACCCCTACACAGAGTGGTAAGATCCCATTTGTCTTTGATAGGCACTTCCCTTTTGGGGATTATCACCCAGATTCTAGGTTCGTGAATGTGGTCAATGAGTATTAATAATCAACTCCCCGAATTCTCAGAAGGGTTAGCTAGAAAATTAGTCCTCAACTTGAAACTTCAATTATATACATAAAATCTACATGCCCTCCTAATTAAACACTAAGTCGGCTGAAGCTAGTCTTAAATTTAATAATTTTATTAGTATCCTAAAATTGCAGCCGGAAAGATTAATTGTGTTAATAATTAGAAACTGAGCATTAACTTTTTTTCAAAAGAACTGTCTTGACACTCTTAGATTTCACTTCATTTTAGGAAAGCAGCGTATGTGCAAATGGAATATGATTCATTTGTTTGTGTCCCAACTTGTGATTTTTTTAAAAAAGAACGTAAAGTTTTGGTAAAGATGCTGAGATCATGGTGTCACTGGCCAACCGTAAATGGTACTAGCTAACATTATGAAAATAATCAAACATCTCTTTTTAGAGCTTTGCCATTGGTGGATATGAAACATATGCGAAGCCATCAGAATTCAGGAGAAATGATTAGGGATACAGGGAGAGTGTCCCGTTGGATGTGTTCTGCACATGAGTGCAGCTAGCCCTATCGCTAGCCCTACCCCACATGGGCCAGTGTCCAAGTAGCCATTTCTCCTGAGGTGGTGTGTACACAGGCCCAACCTACATGAGCCCCCCGACTTCCTCCTGCACTCAGTGTGGGTCCCCATGGGGGTCTCTTGACTTCATGTGCTCACTTCTCTCTGTTACATAGTAAAGGTGAAATGATAACAGTAAAGGGTGCTGAGATAGCCCTGATGTAGGAGTCTGTGTATCATGATTACTGAGTTTGGTCTTGTCCACTTTACATGGTCAATGTGAGTCAAAACTTGCAGGGTGTATGCCTGAGAGCTGAAGGGGACTCGCACTTAGGCGAAGCTGTGGGCCACCCATGTGTTATCACTTAGGATTCACACTGAGGTGAGTCATCTGGGGGAGGCAGCAAAAACACAGGAGTAAGGAATGTGAAAAAAAAAAAAGGAAAAAAAGGCCCAAATAATTTAAATTTAAATATCAATTAACACTCTGCAAGGCTAGAGGGGAAAATAGAGCTTCTTGTCACACGATCTCAGGAATCACGGGTCTATAATCAAGCCAGTTACTCTGTTCAGGGAAAAGACAAAACCAGCTTCTGAAAGGCCAGAAGGAATTCAAGGAAAAGCACAGGAGGTGTAAGCACAGTTGTGGACACTTTCCTACTGAGCTGGCAAGGAGAGCAGAGAAGTGAAAGCTTCTAAGACCGGCTCTGGGAAGACATCTACCACCCGAACTCTAAAGTCTTTTCTATGAAACTATCTGCACCCTGGCCTTCCGGAGACCCAAGTCGAATTTTCGTATGTTTAACCTGAAATGTAGAAACATTACATTCGCACTTAATTAGCCCATTTGGAAAATATTGATCAGAACGCCCCATTTTCTAATAAGTATTTCCAATTAGCATTCCAATCACTGTATTATTAACACGGTCCCCATAAAATTAATCAGTCTCCTCTAGGCTTTAAAGATGGCAGTCTGATTACCTTAAAAACAATTAAAATGAGTTGCAATTTTGTATCAGTCTTCGAGCCATATATGAACTGATGAAGGGTCTCAAGTCATCATACTTGAAAATGCAACCAAACAGGTAATTATCACATACCATCAAATATAATTACACGTGCTAATCTCCATAAAATCCTACAAGCTAATATCATATATTAGCAGTTAATCATATAGTTTAAATGGATCCATGCTGCATTTTTATGAACTCTCTGATCTGCATGAGTAAAGCATTCAGAGTCGGGGAGAGAGGAATGCCAACGATGCTCAAGGGAAACAGGATGTATTTTGTATTTCGAAACATGTGCCAGTCCGACAAGAAAGCAGGTTCTAATTCGGGAGGCTGGGCTAAGAGGCTAGAATCCTAAGAACCCAACTGGGGCTGGAAGGCGCCACCCGGAGAAGCTGTTTTCCTTCTGTCCATGATTATCCCCTCGAGGATCCGCCGATAGCCAGATCAAAGGACTATCTCATCTCCCCAAGTGCTTCTCATCTGCCTTCGCCTTCTCTCCATCCCGGAACAACGAACAGCAAAGACATTAGGAGGAGTTGGTTCGTTTCCTTTGGCTGACGTGTCCTGGCCGTTGATCCACTAGCGCTAAGTTCCATGACATAACCCTTCTTTCTTCCCTAGGAACCCGTCCATCCGATAAGACTCTGGAAGAATTCTGCGTCTATTTAAGCACTTCCTGCCTCGCTTCTCCTCTGTTGAACTAGGAGATCCTGGATGAAAGCTTGTCGTTGAATATCCTTCTCCACCTGTTTGTAGATTTGGCGTGAAGGCTATGCCCACAGTGTAATTTTTAATTTAATCTTTTAAAGGTCTGCTACTTAAACACAAGGAATGGAGTCACTCTGATAAGGAGACCCAGGGGGACATGCAGCATTTCAAAGGACACAGATTCTCTTCTCGAAGTCGGAGGAAGTAGAGCTTGTGGGGGAAACGGCCTGTCTTCAGTGCAAAGATAATGAACTCCCGTTGCAATGGTGAAAAATGGGCCACGAAGTTGGGCCGGGCCCCGGCACTGGGTCGGAGAGCAGAGTGGCCCGCCCCCCGCCCCCCGGGGTGGGCTCACACGAGAGGAGCTAAGGACCCACGCCCAGGGCCTGGAGGGCAGCAGCGCGTGCGGACAAGCGGGTGTAAGAACCGCACGCAGACAGAATGACAGAACTGGCAAGGCAAGAGGAACTTGGTTTTCCAGATTCCAGACTCAAAGGGCTCAGAGGTCAGCTCTCACATAGCTGGTGGTGCTTAGAGGAGACGGTATGGACCCCCTTTCCTGGAGAAAGCAGCATGAGAGCAGGCTCGGCTCTGAGCGTGGAGTTCTGTCTCCTCGGAAGAGGGACCTCAGGACAGCACGGCCGGCGGCAAAGCGGGGTCTCGCTAGCAGAGGCGGTTGCCGCTGTTGCCCGCTGAGGCTTCGTTCGGGGGAATCATGGTTCTGAGCGAAACATCCACCCTGTGCATCTGTTAAAAGCCAGTTACGGTTACTCATTTCAATTGTACAATCACAGTTTTTTTGTTTGTTTGTTTTTTGAAGATTTTATTTATTTGAGAGAGAGAGCGAGCATGAGCAGGGGCACGGGGAGAGGGTGAGGGAGCGACTTCCCACCGGGCAGGGAGCCCGATGCGGGACTCGATCCCAGGACCTTGACCCAATCCCAGGATCATGACCCAAGCCGAAGGCACATGCTTCACCGACTGAGCCCCCCAGTGATCCCAAATCTCAGTTTTTAAGTAAAGGATTTAATTTGCTTTTGCTTTGGACAGTGTTCAATGCTGTCCAGGTAGCAGATACACTGTGGCACTGTCTCGGTTCAGTGTGTCTTCCAGAAAGTGATCCAAGGAACCCCAGAGACCTGAATCACTACAGACAGAACTACCAGAAGGGATGTGGGGCAGGATCTCAGGTGGGAAGCGGGCGACCTAACACCCCCTAAGCACTCTGCACACACATGTCCCCATGTGTGTGGGAGAGAGTTATTTTTCCATGATTTACAGATGAGTGTCTCGGGCATGGGTAGGCTAACAGGTGCTCCTAAAATCAAACACTGAGAAGCGTCCTTAGGATTCCAAAGGCCACTTGTATTCCTTAAGAAAGAAAGTAGCATCTGATTGCTAATTGTGTTGGGTGTTTACATTTCACAGTGCTCATCGAATTCTTGAAACGTAAGTTTGAGCGGCTGTGTGGGTAGGGTGGAACCAAGGAGACGGGGGGACAGAGAGAGAATCAGGGGGGACATTTTTTAAAAAAGATTTTATGTATTCATTTGAGAGAGAGAGAGTGAGCAAGCAAGAGGGCACAAGTGGCAGAAGGAGAGGGAGAAACAGATTCCCTGATATGGGGCTCGATCCCAGGACCCTCGGATCATGACCTGAGCCAAAAGCTGATGCTTAACCAAGTGAGCCATGCAGGTGTCCCTAGAGGGGACATTTTCTAGGAGAAGGTGACCTTCCACTGTGGCTTGGCTGAAAAGTAGAATGTTGGTGGTTAGCCAAGGGAAGCATCGTGATTCCAGAGCAGAATGCATATTGGAATGACACAGGACCCAGGACTCAGGGCACCATTGCATGCTACTTCCTAAAATCCTCATTGCCCTTGCTAAATACAGGGCATACAGTCACGTATGTCTGGGCAATTCTGATGGTCCATTTTTGGAGATGTGTCATTGGAGCTCACAAATACAAGATTGGGAAAAGAGCAGGAAAGAACCCTGTTAACTGTGTCTCCTGGTTTGGACAATGGGTTTTGGCATAACGGCTACAGGAGGCCCACGCACGGTGCTCCCCCCACAATAAACATCTTGCACCTCCGCACCCCTCAAGACTCTTGTGTTCTATCTGGGAAACTGGGGCAGGGCAAGGTTTCCCTAAAAGACGGAATTATGAAGAGTCATCTGTGAAGCCTGGACTCTTCTTCATCCGGAATCCTCTGCCCTCCTTCCCTGTTGATGTCCTCAGCCACAGAGGAGGGCGAGGAGAAGAGGTGGGCAGTCCCGAAAACTGCAGGGCTTTTTTACTCGGGGGAACTTGGGGGAAAGTCCTCGAGCCTCGGGAGCTGCACTTGGGCACAGGGTAGGAAAGTGACTCCCTCCTGGAGCCGTGACGCCATGGTTCTGGAATGTTCGACTATTGTCCGCCATGAGGATGCGTCTGCAGATGGGCCACTGCAGGGCCCCCCGAGCTGGCTGGGCCGCGGGGTTGTAGGCGGTTCTCACCGTGGGGCTGACTCTCCCATGGGTTCTGGCCCCAGAACTTCTCGTATGTTGGCACGTGCACGTCTTTGAGTCCCTCTAAAGGGAAGTCCAGTGAAAGCAAGAAACGATGTCCCTGTTCCCTTTGCAATTTGCACAGCGCTAGCAGAGTCAGCCTCAAGAAGCATTTACGTTTTCTTTAGGCAGTGAGAGCAGAATGAGTTCATAAACAAAAACTTTTTTTTTTTTTAATTTTTTTTCATATCAGGTTTTTTATTTTCTGGAACGGCTTGATCTAAACCACCTGCTCGGGTGCTTAGCAAGGGCAAGGTGGCAGAGCCAGCAGGTCCCGCTTTCTTCGCCTGCCTCTGAATGCATATAATTTCTGGCTATTTACAGAGAGCGATTTCAAGTTTTATGGGCGTGCTGAGAAAAAAATGGCAAGAATCTGCCTACGGGGAAGCAAGACCTCAGGAAAGTGACAAACGACCTAATGGAGGGCAGTTAAGCCAAATGTCCTTGGCGAGGAAATGCTTGGGTCCTGCCCAGAAACCCGATCTTCGGGCTGTAAGTTTTGCTGATTTGCAAGAAGGAGGAGGGGGGAGCGGACCTGTTGTTAAAATGAGGACCAGCTTTTTACATGAAAACCTGTTTTCCCTCCTGAAAATAGAAGAGTGATCGGGTGTGTTAATGATCCAACTAGATACTCTTAAGTGGGTGGGTTATAAAATGAGCGTGTGTGTCAGACAGGTGTGAGCACAGAGTGAGAGGTAGGGTAAGGCCCTGAAAACCATGTGTTTCTTTTTTTTTTTTAATTTAATTTTTTTATTTTTATTTTTTTATTTTTTCAGTGTTACAAGATTTATTGTTCCTGCACCACACCCAGTGCTCCATGCGATATGTGCCCTCCTCAATACCCACCACCTTCAACAGATGAATGGATAAAACCATGTATTTCTTAAATCACAAAAGCCCACTGAAGTCCATGGTGAAAATGCATCTGCCTCACAGAGCAGGGGGCAGAGACGCAGGCAAAGCCAAACCAGGACGGACTGCCCCTTCCTCCCCTGCTGCTGGGCCCAGATACATAGCCCATCACCGTCCGGACTCCATCCTCTCTGTTCTAGATGATTCTCGTGGAATTTAGGTTGACTTATTTCACTCTTTCATCATTATTATTATTATCGGTAAACAATAGAAGATGCTTCTCTTTTCAAATTTACACCCTAACTCAAAACCTGGTTTTTAGGAACATGATCTGCTCTGACCTTTTGCTAAGTATTTGACAAGAGCATCCCGTGACTGTCTGTCTACCTTTTGGGGTCTTCCCCGCCTCACCCCCGGCCTTACCTCATTCCCCCTGCTTCTGCAGAAGGTCAGTTTTAAGGACTCCTTATTTAGGAATGTCTCGGGGAGCCCCGAACCTGTGCTGCTCTCCCTAGAGGTAGATTCAAAATTTCCAAAGCCTGTTTCAGAAGGTGAGACATTTACATTTTTTCCCCCTCCATATGGCTCCCCGGTAAAATCGGTCAAACATCTTGACACGGATGTCATTGCTTCCAGCCGGGAGGCTGGCGTGCAGATAAGTCAACGGCTTTGTGATGGAAGGTAGGACAGACGTCACGAACTACTGCCAACTTTGACCAGAGAAGAAGGATCAAGTCAGTGAGAACTGAGTGGCACAGAATGAATTAAGCAGACAAGAAACAGGGCTCTCCAGGGACCCCGAGGACCTGGACATCTGTTAGAAATTTCATTCTGCTAAAAATAGAACTCCTGCTTTCCTTTCCTGCCCGTCCCGGCTTGAGTGCAGAGAGCACGGAGGGATGAGATCGTGCCCAGCTCGCGACGATGCCCCGCCGGCATGCCCCTCCCCTCGGGGGGCTCGAGGACAAGCCGAGCTCTTTCCAGGGGTGGCTTTGTTGTGTAGCGCTCGAGAGCAAGGCTGCTGGAGTCCCTTCAGCCTGATTTGCATTCCCTGCTCTTCTTCCTACTGGTTCTGCGCCTTTAGGAAGGTTACGTAAGTTCTACGAGCCTCGGTTTCCTCTTCTATAAAACGGGGACAGTTATAATCCTCACCTCTCAGGATATTGTAAACATGGAATGACATGAGAAGAAGGGAACTCATGGCCTCACCCCTTTGCTCCAGGAACAAAACACTTCATTTCTGTCTTCCCTCCACTAAATCTCTAGGGTAAAGGGCGTCTCAACTGCTTTCCAGCTACTTTACCCAAGTGAGGGCCCTCCCCGGTGAAGACGCCCTTCTTGTCCCCGAGATCTTATCTTCTCTTGTCTCTCAAGGAGGCCATTGCCCCAATGACTTATCTCCCCCAAAATGCCAACTTCAACCACCCATGGATGGTTCTCATATACAGGAACCATAACTTAGTATTTTTCAAACAAAACAAAACACAGCCAACAAACCCCAAACTCTCTTGGACTCGTTTCCTCCAGGTCCTGCCTTTCTCTGCTCCCTTTCTCAGAAAAACTTCTTGAAATTTTGTCTGCGACTCTCCTCTCCATCCCCTCTCCCTCAAAGTCCCCCGTGATTAATGATTGTTTCTTGACTTTGTTGGTTTGTGTTGCTTGGTTTTCTAAGTTCTCAGGGTAAATCCATTCAGAGCCTTCAACCCAGCGTATTGGGATGATCAGGTTTGCCTCTGGGCTACTTCTGCCCTGGAGTTACTGGATCCATTCGGTCCGGACTGGCTGCCTCTTCGAGAGCTTCCCCACCTTCATCCTGGGGGTCTCCCTCTCATGACCAACTTTGCGACTCCCTTCATCTACCTCATGGCGTGGGTCCTGTTTTCTCATTCCCACGCCCGTTTCTCTCTCGGTGCACGCGTGCTTTCGGAGAGAGTACATTCTCTAAGCACTACCTGCAGATACATGCCGGGAAAACCATTTCCTTCAGGCTTGGTAGCATTCACAACTAATAATTGAGTATAGGCTCCTCGACATCTTTGTTTGCTTGTTTTACTTTGTTTTTAGAGCTGTAAATGAACCTGGCCATTGTCTTGTAGCTTTCAGAGTACTGGCTAAGAAGTCCAAAGCCATTTTGGTCTTTGATCTTCTGCATATGACCTATTTTTAGGTGTTTTTCCTCTGGGAGTTTGGTGCGTCCTCTCTTTGCTGAAATTTCACAATGTAATTTTTTGGTGTAAGTCTATTTTCATCTCTTATTGTGGGCTTTCGTTGGGTCCTTCTGTTCTTGGAAATGTGATCGAAGGATTCCTTTGATATTCTCTCACTTGCATTTTCTCTTTTCCCTTCCATTCGTGATCCTTATTAAGTATAAACGGGGAACCTGGAACTGGTTCTCCAGCTTTGTCGAAAAAGCCTTTTTTCTCTTCTTGTCCCTTTCTCCAGTTTAGCTGTTCTTTTCCTTGCACGTCACAAACATGCTTTCCAAGCATTGTCTTAATTATTTTATATTGAGTTTTAAATTTCTAAGTGCTCTTTTTTGGTCTCTGCATATTTCATGCACACACATGCGTGCACACACATGCAAACACACACACACACACACACACACACCTATCTTGTTCTTTCTTCTTAGATGCAACGCTTTCATTACTCCCCACGACATTAATGCTTTGTTTACATGTTTGGACATTTTCTTCTCCCTTCATTATCCCTGTTTATTCCAAGTGGCTTTCCTTTTATGTTTATTGTTGATTTTCTTTCTTTTTTTCTTATTCCGTTTCTTTTTTTTCAATTTGTTTTGTATGGGTTTCTATGATTTCCATGTTAGAGGATCTTCTCTCAGATATCTGAAGAGCCTGATCACCATTTTGGCGTCTTAACATAATTAAATGAAGAATTAACTAAATAATTTTCCCACAGCCAGATTTGGATTCTATCTTTTGAAAGGGTAGCCACCAACATCCATATGCTCAGAAGTTCCTAACCCCTGGGGTTTTTGCCCTTCACATTATCCTTTCAATTGTGGGTTTGTGTCCAATAAAATCTCTTTACGGTTTAATTTGTTTAATTGGTTTCAGACAGAGAAGTTGGTGTGTGTGCCCCTCTGCTCCAGCTACCTGGAGGTCCCTTTCACTCCCGGCCCCAAGTCCGGTGGGGTCTCCCTGCAGCGCTCCCTGAAATGGCCTTGCCAAATTTGCCAGGACTTTCCATATTGTCATGATGGCTTGGCTGTATTTTTAGCAAAACCTGCTGCACGCGTGTGTGTGTGTGTGTGTGTGTGTGTGTGTGTCTGTGTGTGTTTTACGAACTCCAATAAATGGTTTTATGTGCCCTAATAAACTGCTGTAGGGTTCTATCAGGAATCAACCCTATAATTTCTCCTTGAAAGCCCGGAGAAGAGCCGGTGCGCGGAGGAACCGCGGCGGCGTCCTGTCCACTGCGGGCCACTCATCCAGCAGCTCACCGGCAACCCGACTTCACCTTTCCAATTCCGAGAGTCTGCGCTTCGGTGGAAAAGATCGAAAACCAAGGAAACGAGCACTTTTGCTTTTCTCTGTCCCATGCCACCTCGTAGCCCTTTCCCGAAGCGACCCTTCCACAAACGTAGTGAAACAAGCCCAAAGTTTAGTGTCCGTTTACCCTTTCCCGCAGGCCTCGTGTTCTCTGCCCTTAGCCCTCCGCTCTGATTTCCTGCTGGGTCCGTGCGGCCTTGCAGGGAGGTTGGGCTCAGCACAAACGCTGTTTATACACACAGGTGTTTTTAACGGTGCCCCTCAATTCATTCTCCGTCATTTTGGATTTCTCGCATTTTGGATTTTTTTCCCATTTTTCGATTAAAAAAAAAAGTCTCATTTATCCCGCGAGGCCATCAGTGCCATGTTCAGGGCCGGCGAACCATCTCCCAGGCGCAGGGCCAGGGTGCCAGCAGGTGTGCAGGACTCCCTCCAGAGCGCGGGCGCACATCTGGAGGACGAGATGGGACGCATGTTCCGAGGGTGGCCTCGGACCGTGGGGTCCCAGTGGGCTGTCAAGTTTGGGAAGCACTGTCCTGAAGCTTCTCGCGCCGTCCAAAAGCAGAGGGTCTTGTTTAAGGGGAGAACCATGATCGTTCCGCAGATCTCAATGCGGGCTTGAGCGGCAACTTGCGGTGGGGGCAGGGGGCTCCGATTCTGGAGAGCAACGGGGTTCAGCCGCTCCGGCTGCCTCTGATCAGTTTCCTCTCTGGCTGCAAACATGTAGCAGAAATAAATGTGCCCTTGGATTCCCGTTCGGCAGGTTGGGCTGAGGGACACTTGGAATAAGGACACGAGAAGGCTGCAGCGGGGGGCGACCCGTGCTGCCCCATCTCAGCACAGAATATCGATCGCTGTTTTGGAGACTGAGAAGCAGACAGCCCGAAGTAGGGGAAAAACAATCCAGTGTGCTGCCAGTCGGGGTGCTGGGGTGCCCCGCTGGACGGTATGGCAGGTGCGTTCCCATTGTTTTCCTTGCCACTTGTTTTCAAAAGCTGCAAGACCACACAGACGCAGGAGGAACAAAGGACTCTCCTTCTCAAGAGGAGGGCGAACCCTGTTGCTTTGCCAGGTCTGCAGTGCACAGAGGAGCGATTCCAAGAACAACTGGCAAGAGAGGAGATGTAGTGCAGTTAATTTGTTTGTTTCTGAAGAATCACAGATTAAAATCAATGGGGAACTGAAATTTTGAAAGCACACACACACACACAAATGAGTCATTTAAAAATATTTGGATGAAGAAGGCAAATTGGGTTAAAGAAGAAAAAAAACAAAAGAACTGAGTCCCTAGTGATCTGGAAGTCGATGGGCTAAAAAGCCGACCCTCGAGGCTGTGTGTGTGTGCGCGCACGTGCACGTGTGTGTGCAAGCAGGCACACGTGTGTGCGTCTGTGTCATCTGAGTGACCGTGGGAGCACGGAGCCTGCTACGGGACGTGTCTCCCCCAGACCCGCCCCACCACTGTAAACATCACCCCGGAGGGGTCTGGCGCGGGGCTGGGTGGTTGCAGGGGCTCCTGTAAGGGGAGGGGCTGATCCAGATGGGAGGGAAAGCGCGCCCAGCCCCAAGGGTTTAAAGGCATATTTCAGCATTGTTGGCCAAACTACAATTAATCTTTTTTTTTTAAGAAAACCTTCAGAATGATTACATATTAATTGCATGGTTATGCTTGTCTCCGTAGGTAACATCATTTCCTTTTTTAGGAAGAACTGGCCCTGATCTATGGCAAATTATTCTACGTTTTGACATTTAAAACCAAGTCTCTTCAGGTCTACTGTGAAAGCAGCTGTCCTGAGACCTGAGGCAAAGCCAGGCTGAAAATAAGGGCATTAAAAAAATGATATCACAGCTCCCACTACACTTTTCTTTGAAGACACCATTTCTGAAGCCTCTCTTTTTAAATACTGTCTGATCTCACGCACCTGTTTAATGTTATAGAACAGATACAATATTTTATACAGCAGAAACCCACAGGAGGGATTCTATTATTCTCGGCAGTAACACAGTATAACATGAACCAATCTAAGCAGAGGAACACTCATCCATTTCATGTGGACGGCTGAAACATTTGCTGCCAAAATTCCATGACTGCCATTTATTACTGACATAGAGAACATTTTCTTACACAATCATGAAAGCACTTTCCAAAAAACCACTGGGGTTTATGAATTGCTTTCAAATATGTAACTGATTTCTTTAAAAAAAGAAAAAGGAAAATTGGAAAATCTGCATGCACTGTTGAGTAAAAGGGATGTTTTTTCTTATATTTTTAAAAATTAAATTAAAGTAGTAGTAACTTGATGATTCTAACGAACTAAAGTTCAATTCCTTACAACATGAGAACATGAGTATGGCTTCACTGGCAAAAAAAAAAAAGTGGTTTGTTTTAGAAATATGATGATATGTTATTTGAGCTTCAGAAAGAACAAAATGAAATATGGTATTCAGCAATATCTCACGCAAATAGGAAACAAATGCCAGAAATCTTTACGACATATTGCCAGTTTTGGCGTTCTTAAGCTAAGGATGCCAGCTGAAATGGCATTTCTTGCATTGTAAAAACATTTGTGTATTATGCGAAAGACGAAATTCCATAGTTTACTCATGCTTTATGCTAAATGTACACAATGCAGCCTACATTATAAAATTTGAAGTGGAAATAGAGTCCAACTTGATTCAGAACTAGTCTATGTTTTTCTGTATGATTTAAAATATCTCAGAAGAAAAAGCAAAAGAATTTCTCTCTGAACAAATTCTAATAGGATAACGTTAAATGATGCACGGTCACCTGACAATAGAAATAAGAGTTTAGACTTGGGGGGATTTGTGCACATTTTTTTTTTTCTTGAGGGAATTAGGAGTGCGTTTAAATTACATTTTATAAACTCAAAAGTGACACCAATTTGATGTAAGCTGAGTCAGAAGGAAAAAGAACTCATTGTATTGATATTTTGCACCCTTACTGATTGTTTATGCATGTGCGAATGATTTCTAATCCCTGGCTTAATTTCTGAAACGTGATCACTGATATTTCATTTCATTGTCAAAATCCATTGGTACAAAGAGCTATCTTTGTGTCAACGTTGCCACCTGGACAACAAATGGGACTTGAGTAACTCAACAGTAGGGTCAGAGCCAAGTCAGGCAATGAGCTGTTTCTTCTCTCAGTGCTAGTCTCACTATTCTTCAGCTATTTTTCTTGCACTGTCCATCATTTTTCGTGAAAACCTCACTGCACGTGGGCGCATCATAAAAATCCCATCAATCTTGTTACGCCCTTCCTTCCAGCTCAGAAAAATATTAGAATATTATCTTCATTTATGTAAAACTCAAAAAGTCTGGGGGAAGTCTGGCTAGCTCAGGTTGTGGCCGTCTTACCGTAGGAGAGTCTTTGTGGATGCGACTCTGTTGCCCCCCGGCCACCCTCGCCCTGGGCAGTGGCATCAGAAGCCTCACCAGTGATGGCCCACATTGAAACTACGCCTTCCGAATACCTTGTGAGGTGACGACACCCATTGAACTTGACCCCAGAGGACCCATCTGTATTAGGTTCCATACGTGGTTGCCTTTGCTCTCTCGTGCATCTGTGCTCTTCGAAGAGAGAGCCTAAATTTCATTTTCCAGTTATAGTAAAACATGATTTATTTTTCAATTCACTGAAGACATGAAGGTCTATTATACCACCCAGCTCCTTTGACTTGGCCAATTTAGACACTGGAATTTAGAGAAGTTCAATATCCTTGTGCTGGTGAAACTCAAGTTTTGTCTTGTCTTGTTTTTTTTGTAATCTTGCTTGCTTTCCTTAAATCTTGACTATTTTCCCTGTTTCTGTACAAATCCATGAGGAATCACTAGAGAATGTCTCTATAAAAATCTGCATTATACATAGATACATAGATACCATCTATTTGTTACACTGGGACATATGTCTTTTGATATCCCGTATATCTGCCAGACACATAACTAACTATGTTAGGCTCAAAAACCCTACAAGCTGTTGTATAGACACACATCTTTCCGTCTTTCCCTTCCCTGTGCACGCACTCAGTGGAACATTCACAAAACCCAACTTCACGGGCATGGGAGCAAAGCTTTGCCAACCAAAGCATCTCAATCTTCCCTGTTTCCGAGTTTGTCTTGTTTCTCCCGAACCCCAACAACATTAGGGAACACCTCAGGTACAAGGGAAAGAGTAGAACCTGAGCATCACTACGAAATCTGGGCACTGAGTCCTGGATGGGAGGCAATGGCCATGGGCAGGGATGGTCCAGTAATGGCCCCCAGGGAGGGCTTCTCACAAAGAGGGGGTTGACAGGTGCCCCCTCAGGGCTTTGGATGGTGCCAGAAAACCCAAGCAGGATGCCTGTTTAGGGAGTGCTCTATTCCAGGCTAGATAGAAGCTTAAGGAGATAACTGTCAATGAGGTGTTTCCCCAACGCCCTGGAGCATTCACTTAAAAGCAGTCTCCCTTTCCCCACGTTGCCCCCCAAGCCAGACACGCTACTGCGGAGCGGGATGCCGCACATTCAGTCGCTTGGCCTGTTCCCTGAAAGTAATGCCTCTAGACGCTGGCTTTCGTTTTCTGGACTTGGTGCCTGAGCGTTTCCTGGGAACGTGGAATGAGAGCCAGACGCAGCTTAGAGTTCAACTCCCCTCCTTTCCTGTTAGTCTGAGAAAACAATCCCAGATCCTGGGGGTGCCCAACGGGAGACCATTTCGGAGCGCGGAAGGGATGGTGTTATCTGATTCCAACACGGGCAAAAAATTCCCCAGCTACAAGATACCTTTTCTGATTCGCTCCTAATTAATTTTGTTTCAAGTGATGTTACCTAAACAAATTAGTTTGCTCTATTTTTTTTTTTTCTTTCAACGCTGGGTTTCGAATTTTCCTGAACTTGTGAAAGCTACACTGTTTCTTCTGGACATGTCAAACAAATTGTTTCTCAAGTGGGATGTAAGAAGCTTTTATCAAGCTAAATAGCGTTTGCGAGGTATTGAAACTATTGTTGAATCACTGTGGACATTTCTATAGTAACTGCATTTGGGGAAGTTTTACAATTTGAGTCATTCGTAGTTTGTCTCTGAGATTTCTGTTATTTACTCAAATCCAACTTTCTGTTTAAATTCCACTTCAATATCATTTTAATGATTCAAATATTTTACTTAACACTTTTTATTGAAAAGGCAGCAACTGGTAAGTTTGAGATTTTCTGCAATGACAGTCTTCATTCCCATGCATATGGATTTATTTTTTTCTACTAATTAATATACTCTTAATATATTATTGCATTGGTTAATTGATAGAGGAACAGTTAAAAATAGCTATAATAAAGTAGTAAAGTAACATGTCAATACATTTGTTTGGCTTCTTTCTTGCTCTTGCTCTTTTTACTCACTAAACAGATGACTTACGATGTGTCATCTCTGTACGCGTAGACACGTAGGGAGTTCATACTCTACTGCCCAATTTCACTGGTGTGTTAGAGAGAAAGGGTTCAGGATCTGAGACGCTGCTACCTCCCCATGCCCACAACACATTTTGTGTTTTCCCAAATCACGTGATTAGGGAATTGCAGAACGGTCGTAAATTCCTGATTATGCTGTAAGAGTTGCCAAATCAAATTCCACTGAAAGCTCGTGCCCGTATTTACCATGGCCACAGAGCTGAGCCCAGAGTTGGAGTTCTGCAAATAAAACCATTTTTGTCATTGATCATCTGAGTATACAGCCTGCTCAGTACAGGGAATGCTGAATACGTTGTCCACGTTGGTTACTCAGCCTAGGAAGTCTTTCTTGTGATTTTGAAGAAGCAGGGTTGTAGAAACAGTCGTGCCCTCATCCATGGAGAATGTGACGGGGTTGCACACGGGTGGTGAATCTGCTGGGGGTGGGCTCACAAAGGCCCTGGGTTTGGTTTCTCCCAGGGAGGAGACCCTGGAATGAACCGTGCTCTCCAACTCCAAATCCTGTGCTCTTTCTCAGGTGACGCATTGCCTCCTAAAAACCTGGGCGATCTATCTGCAAATGCCGTTGTTCCTGCACCGGAGTAAGCACTGATAACATCCCTTTGCAGCACAGAGCGGGTCTCTCCAGCATGCCCGGAGCTGAGTGCACAGAGACTCTTTGCTTTGCTTGGTTTTCTGCTCTAACCCCTTTCGTGCACAGGCTAGAACTTTCCAAACTCATGCCTTTAAGCCACAATCAATGGATGGTACTCGCACTGACCTCTTGAAAAAAAAAAATGAAGTAGGGTGTTTGCCTCCAGCCTGGCAAAGAAAAGGTGCATTTGATTGTGTTTGGACTACATTCTTTGGCAAAAAGCTACACCACAGTTACATGTTTGTAAAGAGGCCAAAATACAGGTGCAGCCAAATGCTGCACAGGGCCACCCCTCATGAGACCCATTTATTCATCTTTCCCAATAGTTCTTTATTTCTCAATCAGTGCCTCGGAAAATAAGTCCTAATTCTTATGCCAAAGCTGTCTGATTGCCACCCTCTCTTTTCTGCCCGGGGATGGAAGATGCACCCTCCAGGGTGGCCTATTTCGTCTGCAGCGTGTGCAAGTGTGTACCCCTGGATCGCAGGAAGGGCTACTTTCGGGGACCGCCCCAGGAGAGACCGTGGCTCCAAGCCCACAATGATGGAATGTGTGATTCTTGAGAAACACAGGATTGAATTTCTTGTTAGCTTTGCTTGCTGAACTGCTGATAGGACTCGGGGCCAAGAAACAAAAAATCTCATACAGTTTTAGCTCCCAGCATCTGAATACCTCAACAAACAAGAGGGCACTTATGCCATTTATGACGTATCTCTTTATCAATTTCCCCCCCTGGTGAATTTCTCCCAGTTCCCACAGTATCCCAGTGTCCACCTGCCCGCCTGGATTTGCTGCCAACTTTAAAGGTTGACTTTAAAGATGTGACCTTGCATTTTAGTTCTTTGAGAATTTTTTTTTTTTTCATTTTAATGGTAAGAATAGAATTCCGTCTTTTGTGATGGCACCATAGGACTTTCTAACTCTAGAAAGCTGAAAAAATAAACTTTGAAGATCTTTCTGCAGCGGCCACATGCCGTTCTCCGGTCTCCGCCCCCACGCCCACCCCCCCAGCCCTCCGGCACCACGAGCATCTTTTAGTTCTTGAGACACAGCATGCGGCTCAAGATGAAAACTCATCTCGGCTAAGTCGGAAGGAAGCGAAAGGGTCGGCTTACAGCATCGTGCTTTCCGTATTTGGTCTTTGGAAGATGACGATTCCGTTGAGCCAAACACTTACTAGCAGATGTGGTCCGGCCATGCCCTCGAGAGCTATGAGGATCCTGAAACAATCGGATAAATAAAAGATAAACACGGAGGGGTCTGTGAGGCAGTCTCCCAGATTTCGGGGGCGAAACAACTGTCAGCTATTTAGACAGTGCAATATCCCCAAGCAGATGCCAATTTGTTTAGCAAACCATTGGTTCGGTTTCCACTTTAAAAACAGATAACAGACATTCCCATATCACACCCCTATAATGTAAAAGAGTGGCTCGTGTTCAATCAGACCTCATTTCCTATATTATCTGGGGTAAGCAAGAACTGGCCCTTTTGGAAAACAGCATTTTGTTTCCACTACGGCCTGAGAAGGTAGGTTTCCTCATTTCCTTGTTTATCCCAAGGCTGCACAAAGTGGTCTTTCAGCCAGGAATTTTCCCTTTCTTTGTCTTACTTTGCCTCTGAACTTGAGCACTCATTCATAAGCCATATGGGTGAGACTCTGATTTCTGTTAAGGGATTTCATCCTTATGATCGTCTTGTATTTTCTATTTATATTATATCCTCACAACATCCCTGAGAATCACTGGATCAAACAAACCTCGCTTCCAACTCTTTGGACGGTTTAAGGCACTGAGTATAAACAGCCACTGAATTCCTCAAGCGGGAAGGAGAAAGATTTGTACTGGTGAAAGGGAGCCCTTCCCATGGGTGTTTTGATGAAAGGATAATAGTTTCTTGGAGACGGGCTCGGGGGAGAAGCAAATAGAAGTAAAGGCAGCATGGGGCGTGTTTATATTGGAGCTTTAATTGTATCCTCAAGTTCATGTATTTTGTGATGACGTTTACAAGTCCTTCTATGTCTTGCTCATATGAAGTTAATATTTTCCCTTATAGCGTTTTGTGGAGGGTTCTCTGAAGTGACCGAAGTCTCCAGGTTTCCTGCAGGGTGCAATCTATCTCGATCCACCAGGCACTTCTGCTCAATCTAACTTGGGAAGTAGGGTGAAAATAAGTATAAACAAAACACTCCAGTGGGCATTGCAAAGGGTATCCAGATGATTCAAGCTTTCCTGGAAGGTTGAGAGAGCTTCCTGGGAGTGACCCAACCAGGAGAGGGATTCTTACACTACAGGTGGCTAATTGGAGCTGAAAATCTCACGATCAGAACTTTTATGTCTTTGGGAAATAGTCCAAGATCTGGGTGCACGGGACCCCAAAACTCTCAGTCCTTCCTTTCCCTGAGAACCCCAGGACTGCCCTGTATGTTGCCACAACCCCTGTGGGTCCCCCCTCTTTGGGGGTTCTCCCCTCTTGCCCATGTTGGCGTGCTCCTCCCCTGTGGTCACCACAGCTCCAGGAATGGAGGGGGGAGTATTGCTGCCAAGGCTTTCAGTGCTTCATTCATTCATTCACTCATTCATTCATTCATTCAACAACATGCTCAGCAAGGCGCTAAGTCAAGCACCATGAAGACAATGCCAGCGACAATGAGGTCCCTTCCTCCACCAACTTGCTGTTGTGAGACAATGAGCGCTGAGCACGTTTCGGGCAACTGCCGACGCCTGCTTCGCTGCTCATAGTGGGAACGGAGTGAAGAAGGATTCCAGGAACCGAGTGAAGAAGGATTCCGGGGCTCTAAAGCAGTGCCTCTCAAACCTAAGTGTGCGCACAGCCCTTTGGGCGTCTCGTTAGAATGCCGGTTTCGAGTCAGCCGGTCTGGGGTCCGGTCTGAGATTCTGCATTTCTAACAGCCCCCTGGGGATGCTGATATGGCCAGAGACACATTGAGGAACAAGGCCTTCGAGTGTGGAACTGAGAAACCTCGCAGGGTCTGAAGAGCTCAGGGAAGACGACCATAAGAATGTGCAGCCAGGCTGACATTTCAAAGGGGAAACAGGACTCAGCCAATGATGGTTGGTGGTACATAGGGAACTCTCAGGACAGAGAAAATGGCCCGGGCGCAGAGGGAAGGAGCTGCTTCAAGAAGGGAGAGAGGAGAAAAGAGTCATGTTAGTGTCCGGAGAGCAAGTTTCCCAGACTTGGATCCAAAGCCATCTCAAGCCTGAAGCATTCTGTGAACCTCAAAATGCCATGCCAACACGGAGCACGTTTCTTTCTCTTTTTTTTTAATTTAATTTTATTATTTTAGTGTTACAAGATTAATTGTTCATGCACCACACCCAGTGCTCCATGCAATACGTGCCCTCCTCAATACCCACCACCAGGCTCGCCCAACCCCCCCACCCACTCCCCTCCAAAACCCTCAGTTTCTTGCTCAGAGTCCACAATCTCTCATGGTTCATCTCCCCCTCTAATTTCCCCTCATTCACCCTTCCCTTCCTTCTCACAGTGCCCTCTGTGTTTTTCCTTATGCTCCACACGTAAGTGAGACCATAAGATAATTGGCTGCCTCTGCTTGACTTATTTCACTCCGCATAATCTCTTCCAGTCCCGTCCATGTTGATACAAAAGTTGGGTATTCATCCTGTTTGATGGATGCATAATATTCCATTGTGTATATGGACCACATATTCTTTATCCATTCATCTGTTGAAGGGCATCTTGGCTCTTTCCACAGTTGGGCGATTGTGGCCATTGCTGCTGTGAACATTGGGGTACATGTGGCCCTTCTTTGCACTATTTCTTTTGATTCTCTGCACTTCAGCATGATTTCCTTCCTCACTGAATTTTCTTCTTTTCTTTTCCACTAAGCTTGGGTGAAAAGGATAGTTTACGCAGTCAGCCTTAGGAAACTGAGCCCATGTCAGTGTGCAGAGAAGCCCATCCCCTACTCTGGGTTTTGTCACGTTCCTGCTGCAGGCAGGCTGGCACCACGCAGCCGTGGGGAGGAGTGCGGAGGCTGGGCTCCCGGCTGCATTCTCCTGCACGCCCATATCAGCTCCGGGCTTCACTCCAACCATCCTGGTCTCAGCCCCTGGCACCCATCCCTGCAGTGCCAGCCCGTTGGGCTCTCAGTTTCTGCTGCTCATTTCATCCTTAACTTATCGCCCTTTGGGTTTTATTTAGCTCATTTCCCCTTGAGAGTGGTCTCAATAGCAGTCAGCACATTGTTTGATTTGTGTACCTGAATTGCCACTTCCAATTAATCACGTGCTTACTCTCATTCCCAAATACGTTGTAGAGCCCCCTTGTAAGCTGTAATCACATTTTATATTTCTTTATTTGATGTTGAGCCAAAACAATGGATCTTGAGAAATCAATTGGCTGACGGTGTCAACGTGGACATTTCACTCAGTAAAATCCACATACAGAGGGAAAACTTACAAAATAAGTAACATAGTTCAATTGCTATCACACTGGCGAGGAAAAGGCTAGAGGCAAAAACACAATGAAAATGTTTTCGGTCTTTAAAGATGTTGCTCAGGCCCTCATGCTTCGTCAAAGTGTTATGGGAATTAAATAGGTGAATTTTCATTTTTGGTAGACACTTTAAGCCCATCACCAGATGCCTTTATTACCTCATGTCTGAATATGTAGCACTTTCAATTTTAGCAATGAAGACAGGTTTTACAGTGTCTGTGGCTTCGAGATTAAACACTGAGAATTCATTCGAGTTTTACTCCTGGAATGAGTTCAACCAAATGAGGTTTACCTTCAAGAATGTGTGAAATGCAGGAGTAATCATATGTCATCACTGCTTCTCTTGGTGTTCATATTTGGACAACTTAAAGATACACTTCAGAGATCAAACTAGGAAATGCATGGTTTTGAATGGAGAGCACAGTTGGCTCGGCGGAAGCATGCTTTTTCTGGAATGGAGTCAGGGAGCTTGTTGGCTGGTGGAGCAAATGGACTGAGTGAGAGGCTGTCTCAGTGAATGCAAATGGGCAGACGCCATATTCTGAGTCGTTTCTAAATCTAATTGATGATCAGCTTACCTTCAGGCAATGTCTATGTCTTCTTAAGTATTTCTCACTATGTTAGTTGGTTCAACTTTTTGAATTTTTTTTTTTTTAGTATAGTTGGCACACCACCTTAGATTAGTTTCAGGTGGACAGCTTAGTGATTGGATAAATCTCTGCATTAGGCCATGCTCACCGCAGATGTAGCTGTCAACTACCCCCACATGATGTCATTACAGTATACTGAGTATATTCCCCTGTGCTGGACCTTTCATCCCCCTGGCTTACGCAATCCAGAACGGGAAGCCTGGCCTTCCCGCTCCCCTTTCCCCGTTTTGCCCATCCCCCACCCCAACCCTCTAGAAACCATCACTTTGTTCTCTGTATTTGGGGGTCTGCTTCTGATTTTTGTTTGTCATTCATTTGCTTTGTTTTTAGATTCTGCATGTGAGTGAGATCTCAGTCTGACTTATTGCGGTTAGCATAATAACCTCTAGGTCCAACTTTTAAAACATTAACTTTCTTCCTGCCTCCACCTGATAATATGCAATGTGGAAGGTAAGCATACTCCATTTTTATTTCCAAGCCAGAAGAGATGCTTTTTTCCTTATTCAGCTGATGAGGACATCAGTAGTGGACAATTTATAAAATGTACTCGAGATTATGTAGCAGGTGTGTGGGTAGAGCTAGATTCCAGAGCCATTTATGACATTTTTGGAAACCTCCTACCTTGCATGCAGGTCTGACTTACCCCATTCTGTGTGCATATGGAGGAAACCTACTGTCCCCCATTTACTAGGGTCTGCTTTGGAGAAACCTAGTAGCATTTATGCCTCTGTCTGGTGGATCATCCGCTGGGGGCGGTTCCAGAGGGAAAGTGAAGGAAGAGCCAAGGCTCACTGAACTGTCTGCTCTCTCTTTGCTGCCCGACCTCCTTGCACAGAAAGACAGGCCATACTGCGGACGTCCCCCTCCTCAAAGGTTGGCAGTCAGCTGGATGGTCCTTCACTGTGTCTCTATGGAAATAAACCTTTTCCTCCATAGCCCACAGTGTGCTGGAACATAATGACCACCCAATTAGATGTATCAATCTGCACTTCCTGGAAAACACCATTTTTGGAATATATTTCAAGCCTGTCTGTACGAGGCAGATTTCTCACCTTCTATATTAGAGAACAAAGAAATGCAGCAAACTGCCCCCCAGGGCACATGGCGACATACTTTCACATCAATTTCCATTGCCAAAACAAAATGTTGCTCCTCTAAACTGGAAAAAGCACTAGGAACATTCTCATTTAGGGGTTAGTTTTAATGCATGAATAAAAATAATAAAGCAATCAGTGAAAACCAATAAATAGGACCCAAACTCATAAAGCAGCTGAAATGATGACCACATAGAGCACTTTCAAACCTTCAAAGAACATTAGAATTAATGCCCAATTAATTATCATTGCCTTCATGCAAGGTAGGTTTTATAAATAGGCAATGCAGAGGAGTCGAGCAATTTCCCCAGGCTGCCCAAGGAATTCGCATCAAAGGACCAACCTTTCCAAATCCCCGGCGTGGGTGTGTGTGCTCTTTCCGAGCATGGGACAAAACTAAAGCCCATAAAAGGTGATTATGACATGAATACCTGATGTTTCAGATATTGCTCATAAACTCACAAATAAAATCCATCACCCATAAAGAGGTTTTATTGAAGGAAGCCTTCTGACAATGATATATTTGCCTGTGGTGATGCTATAAAGCATGCCTTTGACACTCAGGGCTTTTCATGGCGAGTGAAATATAATAACCTTCCTCAAGCGAATGGATGGGAGTGTGATTATTTACACACATGGAAGTTTACATACCGAAGCAGGAAGGCGGCCAAAGAGGCCCGTTTGCTAAGAGTTTCCGACACAGGTGGGTCTCCCTGACAGCCACTCATAAAATGGTGGTTACCCCAGTCTGTTTGGGGCACCAAAGTTAGCAACGTTGAGAAGGCTTGAGAAATGGCTCACGAGTCAGAAGAGGGTGCCATTTCTTTACTGACAATCGTCAATTTCAGAACTCGGAGAAAGCAGCGCTTTACGAAATCTCTTAGAGAGCAAGACTGGAACCCGGGTTTGTCTGCGGGGAAAGAGGTGGGAGTCTCCAAAGACCCTAGAAGGACACTTCCACCCCTACCCACGCCCCCCATGCTTTCCAGCGCCCGACGGGAGGGTGCGAGCTGCCCGTGGTTAGAACAGAAACCCAGAAGCCTCGTCTTTCAGAATTTGGACTTTCTCAGGGGTGTGCGAGGCATTTTACTGCAAATGTTGGTAAGTCCAAGGTGAAGGTACTGGAAGGTCCAATCTCTGCTGATGACCTGCTTCCAGGTTCCTAGACAACGTTCTTCCTGCGCCCTCCCATCAGGGGCTGGGTGGGGGGCTCTCTGGGGCCTCCTTCACAAGGGCACTGATCCCATCCATGAGCGTCTCACCCTCATGAGCTCATCATCTTCCCCAGACCTCTTAACACCATCATGGTGGGGTTTAGGGCTTTGACATGAACTTTGGGAAGGATCAGAGACATTCGGGCCAAAGCAAGTTTCCTGTGGGTCACACAAATGCCAAGGGTAATAGTGTGCACGTAAGCCACTGTGTGGGCCCCTGAGGGGCCGTGTGCAAACAACATTCTGTGGGTTGAGTGAGTGTGAGTTGAGCAAGATTCTGGAGGACTTCATGGGATGGGCATCAAGAGATCTTCCAAAATGAGACAAAAGTCCACACCAGAGAGGGGGAGAGAGAGAGAAGAGCCTGCCTGTGTTCCCATGTTTTAAGGTTAAAATGAGCTTAAGGCCCCCATAGAACTCCGTTGGGACGTCTCAGTCAAACTTGCAGCAAACCTCATTTTGTCTGTAATGATTAACATTTGGAAGAACCGCAGACACTGTTCAGGGAACAACTAGATTAGCAAATCATCAGGCAGCTTTAAAAGCCAGGCCCTTTGCTGGAAATCGACATATAAAGACAAGTCCGTGCCTTCAAGACGCTCCTGTTGGAGGTCGCCAGCCCAGGAGCAATCTTGACCCAGGGTCGCAGGTGCCGAAGGGATGGGAACCCCAACCCTACCTACAGCCCGGCAGGTGTCTGAGGCCCCAGCCCTGACTTCCCACCCAAACTCCACCCGCCGAGAGCTCTGCCCTCACACAGCGTGTGCGTGCTAAAAATCACCGCATTGGGTAAAGTCATGCGGCCAAAACCACAAGGCTCGTGGGGGAACAAGGTGAGGCGCGATGCTCAAAAAACT
>CM053611.1:767183-795844 GCA_028646535.1 Procyon lotor
GTGAGTCTCAGGGGACCCCCATGGACACCGCTTAGAATGGGGTGCACTACTCGTAGAAACACCGAACCTACCTCGGACCAGAGAAGCCCATCATGGGATTTAGACACTGGGGCCTTATTCTGCTTTATGCCGGCAGAGAGGGTGCCTTTCTTCCAGGGACAGAAAATAGCCTCCAGGGCCCTAGCATTTCTTTTCCTACGAGATGCCCATTCCTCAACAAAAAATTACTAGACAATACTAACAGAGAGCGAAGACAACAAAAATAGAACCAGAAATCACCAGACAGAGATGTAAAGGTCCGGGGTGAAAAGTAAGACTCACCTCTGCAGACAACAAGCATGTCTGTGGTCGCCCCCACAGCCTCGCGGCCCACTGTCAGATTGACTCAGCCCGGCCTCTCAAATTCCAAGCAGGATCTTGGCCCTGCCTTGTTCAGTGGGTGACGGTAGTACGGGACAGGGGACGCAGTCTCTAATCAGCCACTGAAACCACTGCCAATATCTTATCAAATTTTAACATGATTTTTATTCTTGTATCCAAGACCTTGTAGTTAGTTAGGTGAATCTCAACCTAATATGATAACTGGGAAGAAAAGGGGGCAGGAAGAAGCTGATTGTACTTAGGCTTTCTTTTTTTTTACTTTCCATGAATAAATGAAGTCCATATGTATCAGTCAAGCCACAGTCTCTTCCTCCTAAATCATCACTAGAAACCCAGTGTTTATGGGCAACATGATGCTGGGATTGTCCTATATTCATAGCCCAGCAGTCAGGCCCAGCAAGTTCTTGGTGAACCTGACCCAATGTGTTGGTAACATGCTCCACACCACTAACCCTTCATGTAGGATTCAATCCTCTTCCCGGGCTAGCTAGTTATAGATAGATGATAGATAGATAGATAGATAGATAGATAGATAGATAGATAATAGGTAGATTGGTGGGTAGATACATGATAGCTAGCTAGATAGATAGATAGATAGATAGATAGATAGATAGATAGATAGATAGATAGATAATAGATAGATGATAGATGGATGGAGGGATAGATAGATGATGATAGATAGATAGATAGATAGATAGATAGATAGATAGATAGACAGATAGATAGATAGATGATAGATAGATGATAGATGGATGGAGGGATAGATAGATGATGATAGATAGACAGATGATAGATAGATAGATAGATAGATAGATAGATAGATAGATAGATAGATAGAGATAGATGATAGATAGATAGATAGATAGATAGATAGATAGATAGATAGATAGATGATAGATAGATAGATAGATGATAGATAGATAGATAGATAGATAGAAGATAGATAGAGAGATAGATAGACAAACAGATGGGTAGATGGATAGGTAGACACGTTGGCAGGTAGGTGGTAGGTGGATGGAGAGAGCAGTAAAGGGAAACATTTACCTGCCACAAGTAGAAGGATGTTAGAAACTCACCTGCACTATCATCATCCATGTAACAATGCTCATCTTTCTTTTGTTTTTTAAAGATTTTACTTATTTATTTTAGAGAGAGAAGAGAGAGTGTGAGCAGGGGGCAGGAGCAGAGGAAGACGGAGAAGCAGACACTGCACTAAGGGGAGAGCCCGACACGAGGCTTGATCCCATGATCCTGAGATCATGCTCTGAGCCAAAATCCAGAGTCGGACCAGGTGCTCCTGCTCATTTTTCTTTGAACACGTCACTTCTATTTACAATTCCACTCCTGACCACTCTCCTTCCTTTTCCCAGAATGCCTCTCTACCAGGGTCCTGAAACTTATGTTTTACAATCTCCTCATTCTTCAAGACACTGCTCAAAAGCCATCCTTGCTAAAGTCTTTCTCTTCACCTGCAAGCAAAATTATTTTTTTTCTGCTCTTTTAATATTTTACCAATATTTCTATTACAGCATGATCATGTATTAAATACTCACTTTTCATTACAAATTAATTTTTGCATACTTAGGAGAGCTACTTAATGAAGCATAATATCAATTCAACTATTTAATAGGTAAAATTCATGAAGTCTTTCATCAATTTGCACACCCTTGTTTCGCTGGGTACCAACCTTATCTCATAACTTCCCTTATACACTAAATACGAATGTTTCTGAAAAACCTCATCTGCATCTGCGTAATTTGTTTCAAACTCATTTCATAACTGTTCATTAAATAGTCATTAGACGGGCTGTATTTTCTCTATTTTTGAACTCTAGAATGGCAAAAGGTATCTTATTCACTTTTTTGTCTTTAAAAAAACTGGCATAAAGTGACACTCAATGCAGGTTTGATGGGTGGCCTGAAAGCCTGGAGAACATTTGCATGTTTGAGAACTCAACTTGACCAGTGATGATCTGGAGTTATCTGGAGGCCACTGGAATGTTCTCCTTCGTTTAACAGCAAAGGTAATTTTCCACATCCCTTAGAACACTATTTGATAGTGTGTATTTATATATATATATATGTATGTATGTATATATACACACACACAATAGTATGTTATAATATAATGTATATTATAAAATATTATAATATATCATCTTTTATAATATGCAATATTATATATTTTCTAATATAATATCATAAAATATAATATATCATAATATTTATAAATATTTAATTTATAATATATTTAATGTATATAATAATATTTATAAATAAATATATATTTATATGTATATTTGTATGTGTATATATCTCTATCTTATTTAATATTGATATCAGTATCAAAAAGGGAAATGGTGACTTATTATCTATATATGCAAAAGTAACAGCCTTCCATGTCACAAAATAACATAAGGTATTTGAGAAGATGCTGTATGACGTCACAATAACTGTATGTTTCGTTTCCACAATAACATAACCAAAGAAGAGGTCACTCACTTGCTGCCATTATATCAAGAGGAAATTCCACCGAGGCCAATAGGTTATTCGGACATCTAAGTTAAACCACCTGAGGAATGTTTAGACTGCATTTGGCCTGAAAACATATTTAAAGAAGACACGGCTGGGGAACTTTCAACCAAGTACTCCAGCATTCGGGACTGGAGACCCCCCTTGGCAGCCCACAGATGTTCCTGCGGGAAGCCTGGCGCCCACAGCGCCGCGGTCCCAGCCCTCCCCAGGAATGTCCTCGCATTTGTTCGGGTGGGGGCACGGCGGGGAGGGGGGCCCGGAAACGCCTTGCTGGGCAGAATTCCCGTCTGGAGGAGCAGACACTTGGTGGCCGGCACCGCCAAGGGAGGCGGGAGTCGCCTCGGCTGCCGGCCAGAGACTTCAGCGGCCAGTTAGCATCCGGGACAGGTGGGGAGCAGGAATCCTGAAGACCAAACAATTCGGCCCAAGACTTGGAGTCAAGAATCCGGCGTGTCCGCTCCCCACGGCTGAGTACGAGGAAGTGACTGGGAGACAGGGGCTTGTGCCCATCAAGGAGGGGTCTGCTCTCTTCACGGAGGCGGGAAACCACAGGACGTTCCAGGCTTCAAGGCCAAGGGGGGCGGGCCACGGGAAACAGGGCGCATGGAACAGCCTTTCCAAACACGCTCGGTTCTTGGGCGAGTCTAGAAATGCCTTTTCAGTCACGCAGCGTGGTTGCGGGTCCTCTGTTTAAGGCTGGAACCGCACAGCCCTGGTGCCGACGGCACAGACACTGCCTTTCTTCCCCGCTCCAGGCTGTGTCCCCAACCGGTCTTACTGCCCAGAGAAGAAGGACAGCGCCTTGACTGTAACGGGTGGGCACGTCCGTGGGCCAGCATTGGCCCTGGTGCAAGACGAGCGGTCGTGTGGTGCCCTCCTGGGTGTGCCAGGAGACGGGGAAGCCTGGGGCCCGGGGACCGGAAGGCGGGGTCCATCATGGAACGTGGAGTCAGGTGGATGGGGACTGCCTCCCGAAATGGCTCTGGGTGTCTCCCCCCAATGAATCCACTGGCCAGTTGTGCCCAACTGTCCATTAGGCCAATCGGGAGGGAGCCACCTGAGAAGTCAGTTGACTGAGGGTAGCTACATTATTTAGAGGAAATGACCTGCGTCTTTGCGCTAATGATAACAATAACCCTCCCCACTGTCATTGAGCTGTTGGGTCCAGGCGGGCTTCGAAGCGTCCCCGTCAACAGTCCATCGGCTCCTCCATAACCTCGGGGTAGTTTCCTTGGGCAGCAGGAACCAAGCACCACACGAAGGATGACGTACCAGAAACGACCGTCTCCCGTTCTGAGGTCCCAAGTCCAAGCTCAAGGTGTGGGCGGGGCTGGAGATGCCCTCAGACGCCCACCTGAGGCTCGGAGGGCGAGGGAGTCTGTGCTTCTCTCTTGCTTCTGGTGTTTTGCTGGTAATCCTTGACCTTCCGTGTAGATGCAACACCCCGAACTCAGACTTCGTCTTCACGTGTGTGTCGGTGTCCAGATTTCCCTTTTAATCAAGACTCCATGGAGACAACAGGACCCGTTGTCACTCAATCACCTCTGTTAAGGACCCCGTCTCCACAATGGGTCCCATTCTGAGCAATGTTCTCCCACTTTACTCATGGTAACCAGTTTAAAATAGCTACATTTCAATATAGATTCCTATTCTGGGCTTGTATATAACTTGAGATTCCTTATATAATGGAATATCACCTCAATCATAAAGCTGTGGCCTTCCTCTCTTCCTTTCTCCCTCCTTGTCTCCTCTCTTTCTTTCTTTCTGGAGTATCTTAAAATTTAAGATTCTGCCAATTTCGTGTATTCCAGCCCTAGGACTTAGACATGAGTAACAGATGCATATTTGCAAACTGTTTTATTAATTCATTGATGCCTACTTGGCGTAAACACAGGAAAAATGAAACAATGAGCAACACTAGGGAATTCTTTTAAAGTAGTAGCTATATGCCTTCCACACAATTTATGTTCGGAATAGCAAGATCCTCCTGCCGTATCCCTAGTTCCTTAAGTAGAGCAAAGAGCTTGTTGATTTTTCCTGAGTTTTTCGTTTTGAATGTTGTTCTGAGCATCATTCAGTAATCCCGTTGATCCGCAGGGTCACGAAAAAACTGACTTTCTTCCAGACCTGGGAGGTTTTTCCATTTCCCCCTTCGTTTCTGGGATCTATCTATGACTGCACTTAAGCACATCTTCTGTGGTCTAAGCTAGTCTCCTGAAATGATGCAGAGCTTTGTCTGAGGAAGAAGGAGGCTTTGTTTTGCAAATAAACAGGAATACCTACTCTCTGCATTTCTTTTCATCCTCTCTGAGATGGGAGATTCTATATTTAGACTGTGTCTGGAGAGCCACCCCCTCAGTCTCTAGGAGAAGCCAGAGACAAATTACAGAGTTATTTTGAGGGATGCAAAGAGCCCTGGAGATCCGCAGGCGAGGCATGGGCTCTGCACATGAAGGAAAGCTTCTGATCTCAATCTCAGGGCGAGCTTCCACTGAACCGGTTTCATCTCCTACGTTTTTTTCAGCCTCTGTAGGGAAATGAAATCTTTCCAACATCAACTGCTCCCTCCTTCAGCATCTGCAGATCCAGAGGCAGACATGGACAGGATGACAGACTCAAGCACACCTACCACTGGGATAATGAGCATCTGTTTCCAAGCCAGAGTCGATGCTCTGAGAGTCTGTTAATAGGTTTCACATAAACTACTCTGAACTAAAGCCTCAGCCCCACCGTTTGGTTGGTTACAATTTTGGCTTTACCCTGCCCCCACCCCATGTGTCCATATCACACACTCACCGGGTCATTTCCTTACCCTCCCTCAAGCCTTATTTTCTCAATCATTTCTTTTCTGATTCCATGTAATTCAATTACTCAGCACAATTTACCATGTTCATAAATGTCTTCATGGCTTGCACAGAAAAGAGCCAGACAGGAAAGAGGATCAGATATTTCCTAGAAGCATGTAAGAAGCAGATGATTTATTTGAATGTACAATCTCTTCCCAGTGGGAACAATGATCTTATTCCAATTACTGATCTAATTGCAGTGACTCAACAGAATGGAAACTTCATATAGATGTGAATTTGTTATTATTTTAAGGTATTTTTGTAATAGCGTACTTAGTAATAAAAATGTTGAAATATATAATATGAGTTCACTGGATACAAAATAGGTCTAATTGCATATACTTAATTAATAAATCTCATTAAACATGGTTATTCCAATGATACTCCCTAAAGTTAGGTAACGGTAGGTGGTCAGATTTAATAATCGAATATTCTTTTCTCGCATAGGATGTAAATGGTGTTTGTCCTTTGCCTACTTGTAGGCCCCTGAATAGCATCAATCAGAATGTAATTTTGCATGCTAATGATGTTGTTCATTAACATACATTTTAAAAATGAATCTCATTTTAGATATGCAAATACCTGGATTAGCGGACTTGCTGTGACACAGAGTCAAGAACACACATCTTGATAGCCAACTCAACAGTCCATCCCACGAGAAAGTATCATGCAAATCCCCTAAAACCAAGGCTCACTACACTCAGAATCCACGGAAACCTTTCCCCCCTCCTGCAGCCTAATTCAGTGCCCACAAAAGGCAAAACAGCATCCTGTCTGGTGGGGTTCAGCCATTCCAGACCCTAGACAACTCCCTTCTGGCTGGTTGATGATTAGTTAACATAGGAAAAGAAAGAAGGAAGGAAAGCAGGAGCTGGACACATGTGCATTTTGTTTCCTTTCATGCAGATAAAAGGGACAGTAGCTACAAAGGAAGAAAAGAATCCCATTCATCTTTCTCCCTAAATGAACCTTTCTGTTTTTTCTTTTTCCTTTATGTTGACCATCCTAGAAGAGAAAACCAAGTAAGGCATGAGAACAAGTTCTCATTCAGTGTTTTATACAAAACATCTCACATTTTTCACAATCAAAATAGCCATCTTCTAGACATGGTCGATAGTAAAGATTCAAATAAATGGTAAAGCCTGAGTTTATCAAATGTTAGAAGTTGTGTTAGGATTCACTTTTAATTTCAGTATTTTACTGCTAAGTTGTGAGTGTGGGAAAGCCAGACTGGTCCTTGTGCTTAATACATGATGGAGACATTCGCGAGGGGAGGCAGCGTGCCTATATTATGCAGCAAACCGACAACAAATCCACCATTGACTCTTTGCTCAAACGTTTCTGAAAAATGTCTTCTAGAGAAATTAATGGTGAAGTGCATGTTTCTGATGCGCAGACCCATGTGATCTTCATTCTGCATTATCATAAGCAATCTCTGAGCACAGCACCAGGATTTATCTTGCCAGCAATTAAAAGCTCTGTCCCATGTTGCCGACATGCCACTCTAAGCCATTAGCTGCTCCAGGTCAACCACATCTCATTGACGCGGAAGCACCTTGGCCAGCGCCTTTCAACTGTGCTCTATCATTACAAGTTTTCCTGGGTCATTATTTTCTGACTCTTGACCTGTGAGTCTGTGCAATTGTGATGGATAGGAACATTGTTACCAATATCAGGTGATTGATTTATATTGTCCTCTAGGTTGAGAGAGAAATGACTGTTCCCTTGTTAACCTTTGGATTCTTAAGGAGTCTACTTAAGTCTGATGCTTTTGTTTGTGCCGTTGAAGCATTGAGATGATTGCTTCTCCGGGTTCATGCTGAATCCATTTGTGAGTCAGAGGCAGGGGTCTGGAGCTGGTGCTGGCCTTGCTCTGATGCCTGCCGTGGAGTTCAAGGGAAACATCAGGGCTCCCAGCGTTAGAAAGAACGCAAGTACTTAGCCGTGTGTGAGGTCCCCTCGCTGCAGAGGGGTCTCAGCTGTGCCTTCCTCTGTTGGGTGATGTCAGGAGCAGCAGGGCCTCCCTTCAAAGTCCCCATGCACACCATCACTGCCAGCAGTAAGACTCCAAGCAATCCTAAAAATCCTCATCACAAGGGAAAGCACATTGTTTTCTTTCCTTCCCTGCCTCTTTCTGTCTCCCCCACACCCCTTCTTCCCCTCTCTCTCTCTCTTTCAACTATATAAGATGTAGGATGTTCACTAAACTTATTGTGCTAATCACTTCACACTAAATGTTAGTGAAGTCACTACACTGCACATCCTAAGTTTATACAGTGATGTGCATCAATTACATCTCAATAAAACTGGAAGTCAACAAACATATATGATTTCTACCTTTAAAAAAAAGCAATAAAGAATCACTGTTTGCTGGCATTTTCTCCTTTCACAGGCCCTCCCTCAGTACACATTTCCGGGTATGGAAGTCCTGCACTAGGCTGCTCCAGGCCTTGCCGGGATCCCCAGGCAGAGTACCTGGCTTCAAAGGGAGAGACTTCATTTCTATTTTGACGCAATCACTGCTCTTCTGTCCAAGGCGATTGTCTACTTGGTTGCTTCTGACTTTGCATCTTGAGCATAGATCAAAACTGAATTTTATCACATAGGAAAGGAAACCAGTTTTGCTTCCCATTGGTAACTCCCAAAGGAGCTGACAATGAGTTAACATCTTCAAGCCCTCTTTGTTTAGATTTTCCATTTTAAGTTGTTCTCAAAAACTTTTTTTCCTCCCTCTCTCCATGAAAATATTACTTTGTATATTGCTCATTCCTCCCTGAAACAAAATACAGAGGTGACTGATGGTTCATCGTGGGACTGATACTCTAAGAATCAGTTCATATTTTTAAAGATCTTTGTAGATAAATTGATCCATTTAGAAGCTCGGCGTGCCTCAACCATTATGCATGATTATCTGTAATATGTTTTCGGTGGGTCCTTCAGAGATACCCCGGGATCTTCACAAACCTGGGTTCTCGGTCAGTTCTCCCCAGGTGGCTTTGCCATGATCCGGGTATAAGACAGAATCTTCCACACTCACTTGCCGGAAGTATTAAATGTCAATTTCAATTCCATCTCTCTTTCAGGAGGGCAGCCGTCTAGGATTCTTGAAGGAGAGAGCTCAGGCAGGCTGTGTGCTTTCCCAGGAGAATTTCTTCAAAGAAGGAATGGATTTAAGCCTTCCTTCATGACATGACGATGCAACTGATTGCTCTCTTCCTCCTCTTGGCCCCATTGAATGTCTTAATTAAAGTACGCTGCCCATGAATATATGGGCAAAGTATTGCCTGCTTAGAAGCTCTAGTTGTAATATAACAAACGACCCTTGAGTGCCAAGTGCGCTGAGAACTCCAGACACTAACAGTCATCATCGATTATAAAACAAAGTACAGAACAGGATTTTATCAAAGGGCTGCTGGATGTTGATTTTGGCAAGAAGGAGGCACACAATGATATGACTGGTAGTCATCCGAACAAGGGTTGTTTGAGAGAGGTGTGGCCAAAGGAGGGCAAGAAACACGTAAAAAAATATTATAAAGGAAGAGTGAAGGAAGGGGTGTGATCGCATATGCGTGCTTATGTTCCTCTGTATGCATTCATTAGTCACTCAAGAAGTACTTACTGAGCACTTCCTTTCTATCTTGCAGTGAGTTGGGTCCTGAAACAAACAGAAGAGTAAGTCCCTAAAATAAAGGAGGCCACGTTCTCATCATTGGGGGAGATGCGGGAATCCAGGGGCTGAATTAACTGGTGCAGATGATATACAGAGACGGCAGGTTAACACAAGAGTTGAAAGAGAGAAAGAAGGAAAGCAGGAAGGGAAGAAGAGAGGGAAGAAAGAAAGGTCCCCAGTGGGGAACTCTGATCAGATCTGTGCTAATAGGAAGTCGAAAAGGTCTCTAGGTTGGTTAAGAAAACGCTGTGCGGGGTTTGAATGTGTGAACCCTGAGAGTGGGACATTCTTACGCAAATACCGGACTGACAGCAAAATATCGAAACTCAGGGATGGGCATATGGTCAGGATTAGAGGTTTTATTCAATTGGTGGTGGAGAAAATGAGCATGCATGCACTTGCTGAGTGAGAGAGTTACAGAGACAAGGCCGTGGGCAGACCTGTAAAATGTGGGGCAGTGGCGGACACACACACAAGCACCAGGAGTGAGGCTCAGTGGGGACGTGAGAGGGCATCGTGTGTACACTCAGGCTCCTCTGTCCTCTACACAATGGAGGCAGCAGGACATCCTTAATAACAAACCCCCTTCTTCCATCTTCGAAAAGCTCAGTTTATGTTTTTAAATGTGTAGCTAAAACCAACTGGCTGAATGAGTTAAAAAGCTCTTACCAGAGGTAAGAATATGATGATTTTTGATGGCTTACTCAAGGGTAACAAGCTGTGATTTGTTTAACAATCACAGATTCCTTTTTGCCAGAAACATCGCATAACTTATTTGAAATCAGGTGATGAGGAGGGACAGATGTGAATCCATCCAACTAATGGAGAAAGTAATTTGAACCTGGTGATGGTGGTCCACGGCATTATGTACGAAGAAAATCATATTGAAAGCCTAAATAAAAAGGAAGTGTTTTAATCTAGTTCAAATGTAGATTTTTTTTTTTTGGTCAAAGCTAGCAAAAATATGTACTCTGATGCAAATATATTTGCTAGGTACTACTTATATATAAAATTGAAAATTTGTTCCTAAGTTTAAAATAGACTTTAAAAGCAATCGGACAAGTTTGGAAAACTCACAAGGGAAAAATGTTATCAGCTGTCCTCACAGAAGACTTTTCTGGTCCTAGAAAATAGTAAGTCAGTACTGTTTTTGCAAGCGAATTTTTGTAGACTAGATATTATTCATTTATTCTAAAAGCATTGAGGTTGCCTTTTTATGCAGTTATATCTTTGTTTTTATTCAGCTTTCAGATAGTTTTAAGAACATCTTATGCATTCACGTGTGGATCAAATATCAGTTAATCAAATATACATTTGAGAAAGTATACTTAATCATCACTTGAAATGAATAAAAGTATCTACTTTACTCTGCCACCATTTTCTTATTTCCTGAGAAAAATAAGGTACTCAGAAAAAAACCCACATGGTAACTACTTACTCAAGATACATGATTATTGTAGATTCAATGCTAAATAAACAAACAAATAAAATCCAAAATTCTCTAAGAGCAAGAAACTTTCATGATCTGGTCATCAACTTATCTTCAGTGCCTAGAACAGTACATGGTGTGTAGTAGATGCTCAATAAAATTTTCTTGAAAGTCATAATTAATCAACAAAAAAACCCCAAATATTATCATGATCTGCTGATTGGTTCTGAGCTTTCTGTCTGAGTACACATCCTTATCCAAAATTTCCTGTGATGGCCAAAGCTTTTCTTAGTTATTAGTAACAGACTAGGCTATAGTGAATGAAACTAAGGCAAACACAGAAATATTCAACCAATTACAAAACAATACAACTAGAGGCACCCTAATGACTTAGAACTTAATGTCATTATCAAGTTCTACTTTCTAAAGATGAATTTCCAGCAAGTGGGATTATTACCATAAAAAGCTATGGAAGGGCTGGATGAGTTTTTCCAGTCATAAGTATGCATATGCTCAGGTAAGCCTGAGAGACGTACAGGATGTTTGGCACACATCATGTGATTAAAGGAGAAACTTTGAGCACTCAGGATCTATTCTCAGCCATAGAAAGTTGAGAGTAGAAAGATATAGTTATCAACAAAATTTATGTCGAAGTCAAGCCATAAGGAAAAAAGTTGGTTGAATTGAAGTTGGTTTAAACTATACCGAAATCCCTCATTTTCATAAGTGTGCAATTTGATAACTCCTGGTTGTTTTCAATAGTATCTAAAACCACCGATTTTATTTCTTTTTAAAGATAATCATCCATCAATTATGCCCTAAGGTTTTAAATGTGTTATCATCCTCCACATACCCTCATTTGGTTTTGACTGACATTTAAACCTCATTTCACCATTAGGATTTATCACAAAAGAAGAAAGAACAAATAAACATATGTTAGATTTTTGTGGCCTAAGAACCCTAAAACATTTATTATTTGGCCCTTTACAAACAAAACAAAACAAAACAACAACAGCAAAAATTACTGATCCCTGGTGAAAAATATAGCACAGAGATTCAAAAAGACAACAAACAAACAAACAAACAAAAACATCTCAAGAGACAAAAGATGGGATGAATATAGTAAGAGGCTCTAAAACACCACCAAGAAGCAAAAGAGAGCAAAACTAGAGCACTAGTTAGTGAATACATCAATAATTCTGAATAAACATTGGCTATGAAATTCAATAATAATAGTAATGAATAATCTGATGTCCTTACAGTGAAATGGCATTAAAATATCTGAATAAAATAACATGTAGCATGAAATTGAAATGATTGATAGGAAAGTAATCTAAATATCTTGTCACTATTCAATAAGATGATACTTACATGATTTAAATTTATCCATTTTTAGATAAGTATGCATTTCGATATATCGGGGAAAATGCCGAAAGATACTTTTGAAAAGTGTAGCTATGAAAACCCATTGCAGGCAACCACAAAGGAAAATGATTGTGCACAAACAAAAGAGGGAAGATGACAAGTCAAGGAATTTGAAGAATCCAAAGGAAGGCAAGGAAAGAGAAACAGAAAGAGAAGAGAAAATGAATTAAAAAATTAGTAGTCATAAGATCACAGAAATGAACTATATGGGTCATAAATATACCATTAATCATAAAGTGAAAATTAAAGTCATTTCTTAAAAGACAGAAATTCTTAGAATGGACAAAAACAATTGTGATGGTTAATTTTATGTTACATTGACTAGTCTAAGGGGTGCTGAGAGATTTGGTCACACATTCTGGGTGTTTCTGCAAGGGATACTTTATGGGTAAGATTAACAGTATCATCTGCTGAGTAAAGCAGATTGCCTTCCATAATGTGGGTGGGCCTCGTGCAATCAGCTGAAGGCCTGAATGGAATCGAAAGACTGACCCTCCCTTGAGTAAGAGGGAATTCTCCAGAAGCCTGTCTTTGACCTGGAACTTTAGCTCTAGACCTCCAGCTTAGTGTCCACCTTGCAGTTTGGGCTTGCCACCAACCTACATAATCATGTCACCTGATTCCTTATAATGTAGATATTACCAATGACTTGGTGCTGAATTCCATTATCAAGTTCCAGTTTCTAAAACATATCTATTTATCTCGTATTGTCTCATTTCTCTTGAAAATCCTCACTAATACAACAACTACATATTTGTTCCCCCCCAAAATATTTAAAATATATTAACACAGAAGTTTGAAGTTTAAAAATACTTATCAGGAAAACTGAACAACAAAAAAAAAATCTGATTTTATCTGTGAAAATGCACATTATGGCAAAAGAAAGTATTAGGTTAAAAGAAAGTATTTATTGACAAAAGGCATAATTCACCTTGTAGATATAAAAGTCCTGAAAGTATACACGTATAAATATACACATCAAACAAAAGGAACTACAGTGAAATTTCCCTGATGATGAGTAATGTTGAGCATCTTTTCATTGTATTTCAGCCATCAGGATGTCTTCTTTGGAATATTGTCTATTCGTGTCTTCTGCCCATTTTTAATTGGATTATTCATTATTAGGTATTGAATTTTATGTTCTTTATATATTTTGGATACTAACTCTTTATCAGATACCATTTGCATAAATCTTCTCCTATTCTGCAGGCTGCTTTTTAGTTTTGTTGATTGGTTTCCTTCATTGTGCAGAAGCTTTTTATTTTGATGAAGTTCCGATAGTTTATCTTTGCTTGTTTCCCTTGCCTCAGCATCACTGATCATCAATAAAATGCAAATCAAAACTACAATGAGATACCACCTCACATGTGTCAGAATGGCTAAAATCAACAACACAACAAAAACAGGTGTTGGAGAGGATGTGGAGAAAGGGCAAGCTTCCTGCACTGTTGGTGGGAATGCAAGTTGGTGCACTCACTGCAGAAAACAGTATGGAGGTCCCTCAAGAAGTTAAAAATAGAAGTATCCTATGATCCAGGAATTCCACTTACCCGAAGAATACAAAAATACTAATTCAAAGGGGTACATGCACCATTGTTTACATCGGCATTATTTACAATAGCTAAATTATGGAAGCAGCCCAAGTGTCCACTGACTGATGAATGAATAAAGATGTGATACACACACACACACACACACACACTGGAATATTACTCAGCCGTATAAAAGAATGAAATCTTGCCATTTGCAATGACATGGATGGAGCTAGAGAATATGATGCTGTGTGAAATAAGTCAGTCATCCAAAGACAAATACCATGTGATTTCATTTATATGTGCAATTTAAGAAACAAAGCAAACAAATTAAGGGGGGAAAGGAGAGAGGATGCAATTTTGACTATTGCTTCTCTCGGTGTCTGAAATAGACAACTGTGGAGAACAAACTGATGGTCACCAGAGGGGAGGTGGGGGGAAGAGGAGGGAAATAAGTGATGAGGATGGAGGAGGGCCCTCGTGATGAGCACCATGTGTTGAGTGGAAGTGTTGGATCACTGCATCGAACAACTGAAACTAATGTGACACATTAGTTTGTTAATTATACACATAGTATGTTGACTATACTTGAAAGACTTAAAACTTGAAAGAACCATGGCGACAAATTGATAAAACATCAAATATAAGAAAATTTTAATATATTCTTCTAAGAAAAGATAAAGCAGTCATGGTGTTAATAAAATAAATAGATTCAATTTGAGTTTAACATCCCAGACTTTCTTTTTCACTTTCTCTCTTTAACTTTTACTTTTTCCCAACACATAACACTTTATTCTAGAGAAATAAAGAATCACTTATTAAAGAGAGTGATTTGAATGCATCTTCTAGCATAGTCCAAATGCAAAAGTCAGGGTCTTTTTTTGCAATGGCTGTAGACATAGTTATTTTGGGGGTCCAGTTGTCCAAAGACATTTCATAAGACAACTTGCAATTGTGTTACAAAGTTGATGCAAGCCCTAACATGATTAGGCAGTGATTTTCAAACAAGCATTAGGAAGAGCTCTGAATTAGGATGACTTCCAGAAAGATGTTTGGAAAATAAAATCATGAAAGCATTAGGAGTTTGAAAAATAGAATCACTTTAGGATCATTATACAGGTGGATCATTCTTCCTAAATTAAGCAGAGTTCAGTATTAGAGGAACCATATCTATTTTTGCCTGTTAAGTGACTTTCTCATCAAAACAGTCTTCAAAGGCAGTCAGTGTAATCCCTCAAACTGATGTCAGAAGGAAGTGACGCTGACTATGCCATTCATCCATTTACCCTCTCATCTACCCATCCATCCATCCACCCATCCATTCGTCTGTCTACTCATCTACTCACCTATCTGTCTACACATCTGTCCATCCATACTTCTAAGCATCATGTGCCTATTCCCAGAAATATTTATCAGCAGCTACTATGTTCTACGTTTCAGTGAATGAAATACAAAAGTCTCCATCTTGGGCTTTAAATTCTAATGAGGAAAGATAGACAATAAACAGATATACAAGTAAATGCACATTTACTTGCTCTGGTTGTGGAAGATTATAGGCAGTGATTTGTGATTAATTAATATCTTGGACCTAAGAAGTTTAGTCTAGATTAGGTGGTAGGTCCCTCACTACATGACTCAGAAATCTTACAGCTAAGGTGCAGAGAATCCAAGTGTCATAATATACAGACACATTATCCCACAACTTCTCAGCACAGGGAAAGCAGTTGCCAAAATTATGCAAGCAATAATAATATTTAGAAATATATGTAGATTTCTTCATTAAGAAAAGAACATTGATTTAGGTAGTTAAAGTATTCAGAGAATATGTTTATAATGGAGCAGAGTAGGATCTAAATAACCGAATTTGGTTTTTCTTAGTCATCATAGTGCCTCTAGATCATTTACTCCTACTTCCTTACTCTTGGCTGTGGGACCCTGATGATGTTCCAAAGCGATATCGCTAGTCTATGAACAACAACTACTTAAAGTGAAGAAGCCACATGGGATGGATGAGAGTAGAATCAAATTGAGTAAGAAGCTCAAAATAATATAATGGACAGCATTTTAAATGTTTATTGAACCAAGAAGGTAACTTCTATCCAGCTTGAAACTGATTAATGCTAGACAGGTTTTGAAACATGAATTAATTCTTTCCTCTTGCTCTTTTCAAGCACTCTTACCTCTGTACCACCGTACTCATCTCCTTCACCAATTCTTGCCTCTGACATTTCCTGAACAAAAATATTAGCAGTTTTTTTAAATAATAAAATTAATTAGCAACCTTAAATACTTCTAATAGCTTCAATTTTGACTATTGCATCATCAATCATAATGTACGTATAATGAAACTCATTAGATAGGACAAAATACAGCACAATAGGTATCCAAGAAAAATAGAATAAAACAAATGACTGCAATTAATACTTGAAGACATATAGTTATGTGGAAAATATGTATGCTAACACTTTTAATAGTATTGGCAGCTGTATGCTTAGTGATACCAATTTGGTAGCGCTATGCTTAAACTTGGAATTGAGGTTGGAAAAATCTGGGTCATGATTAAAAACCTAAAGGCAAAAACTTTTGTTTAAGCAAATGGATCCTATCTTTGCTTCTTCCAGCAACATCGTGATATAAAACAAGGCTGAAAATGGAAATGGGAGCTCTGGATGAAGATTCAGAGCCTTGCCCACCGATCGTAAGACAAGGAGTTACACTGAAATGCCTCTAATCGGCTGCATATTTTGGAAGAAGCGCATGAAGTCTTTTTCCAAATTGGGCAAAGGTAGAGCGAACGAGTCAATGAGTCAATGAACGAGAGCAATCTTGCTGATATCTTTTTTGGTACATTCAGCACATCTATCTCAGAGAAAATCTGAGTTGCCAGTCATGGCTTTGCTCTAGATCGTGAGGCTTCCCAGAAGGTTTTTCAAGGCCGTGGTCAATAGTCTGGTCAGCAGAGTAGGGTTAAGGCCAACAGCATTCTGTGGAAGGACGAGCAACACAGCCCAGCTTCCGCCTGGGGGAGTGCAAAGCTGTCTCCTAGAACAGGAGTGAGATCAGCACCACTGGAATTCACCAACCATGCCCACACCCATCCAACACCATCCAAGGGCACTAACACCTGATCTGCCACCAAATCCAGAACCATGAAAGCTAAAGCTTCATCGCCTTCCCTAGTAAGAATGGATTCTTAGGCATCAGTAGAAGTTCCTGGAAATATCACTTTACACAGCTGTCAACGTCCCTCTTCTACATATTTGCAGATCACACTTCCTCTTAACTTCACCCTTCCGTGACAGAAACTGAGAAGAACTGCATGTTTTCTCACAAATTTCATCCATGCACATGAATCTAGGCTTCTATTTTTCAGCAGAGCCAAGGAAAATGATATGGTGAAATATTTAAAATAAATAGGTGCCGAGTTACCTATCATGTTCTTTGATGATTTACTGAAGTTCTCATTGTTATGCTAATGTTTACTCAAATTGCTCTACTGTTCAATGGAGCTGGTTTTCTTAGAAACCGTGAGATGCTGTAAACATCATGCTCACACTAGAAAAACGGAGTTAGAGACCATTTCCTGCCTGGCTTCAGACCCATGGCACAAGAAAAATTGGACAGATACATGACTTGGTCCAAGGGACTTAATCTCTGTAGGCTTGAGCTTCATCATTTGTAAAGAAAGACAAACTGAGTTAATCAACCTACAGCAAGTGGAAACAAACCAAATGTCTAGTATTTGCTATAGATACATTCCCTGTGATTGGTGTTTGCAGGATCAACAAAGTGCCTGAGAAAAGAGTTTCTAACCTAAACTGTACATTATCCATTTAAGTTTGTTCTTCCTACACGAAATGTGTCGAAGAAGATGGTAAGTAAATACTACATGTATTTGTCCTGGAGTTTACTCTTCAAGGGTACACCTGTGTACCCTCAAGGGTACACATGGCCTTCCTTATGCTTTGAGATGGAACCAACGCCATTTTGAAATGTCCACAGGCACACTTGCATTACACAGACAGAATTAACCTAACCTGGGATTTATCTGTGGACACATTTAATTAAGCATTGCCTTTTATCTCGCTATTTTTTTTTTAAAGCCTTGTAGCTGCAAATCTGAAATGGCTCCAATCCAGTAGTTTGTGTTTCTGTTTCCTGGAGGCATGAGTAATTTAAAAACTCACTGGAGATTTATAATCTCGTTCAGACAGGCTTTGTTAATATTCCTTACAGACTGTACCCATTTATTAACATGTCATAAGGTCTCTTTAAGCAATAATTTTTCTCATCAATTTAATGTGACAAGACCTGCCGTCTCATAGTTTGATATTATCCCTAAATCTGATTATATACACATGTATAATGAACAAAGACTAATTATATAATTAACTCCTGTCTTGTTGCATTTGAGAAACTGTCCATATTACATTACCCTAAAATGCTTCTTTAGGATCACAGTGACATCCTACTGTTTTAGGATGGGATGTTAGTCTTGAATGATTTTTTTTCTCTTTTTTTTTTCCTAAATAAAAAATTCCTTCGATTGCAGATGAGTTTTACTTTTAATTGTATGTCTGCTGTATAAACAGTGTTTCCCTCACCTATGATATTAGTACGAGGGCTGCAGAGCATCCCCCAATATGATGAGGTTGCCTTTCAGACGATAATATACTTATTTAGCAGGGCAATGCTGTGCATGGGGAGTTCTCCTTTTACAAAGAAGCTCATTCTCTTTGTTTCTCTCCAGTGTATCTCCAGTGTTTCTCTCTTATCCGCGATGATGGTCCATCTATGGGGTTTATGATTTTGAAGCTGCTTTGAAAAAGCTAAAGATAATAATAAAACAATAGCTTTCATTTTTTGATCATCAAGAAGTTTTTTTTTTACAGCATATTTAAAGAGGAATTTCACTAAATGCTACATATATTCAAAATAAAACTTAAAATGATGCCGAAGAGATCATTATTCTTACTGGAAAAAAAAAATGCATGACATTCTAATGAAGAGAATGATCTTGTTTTAAACAGTGAGCTCCTTTCATTTTATTTCACTTGATAGGCGAACTAAAGAAGAAAATGCTTGAAGTTCCAGAAGTCAAGAGTCTTTAGAATTTTTTAAAAACTTAGCAAAAAAATGGGGGGTGGCTGGGGAGCATTGGAATATAGGTATTAAGTTGTATTATTAAAATATGATGCTGCTTGTCAGCATGAATTTTTATTATCAAATGAGACACACAGCAGTGTGGAAAGAAAATAAGAGTGTTTCAAGCTATGACTTTTCCTTTATTGCTGACATACAAAGTGAATGATCCTGTACTTGGTGTAGCAACTAGCTATTACGTGTTAGTTTCTTCGCACACTCTAATTGTTTTTTAAAAGATTTTATTTATTTATTTGACAGAGAGAGCTCGAGCACAAGCAGGGGTGGGGAGGGGGCGGCAGGCAAAGGGAGAGGGACAAGGAGACTCCCCACTGAGCAGAGAGCCCAATCTGAGGACCCTGGGATCATGAACTGAATCCTAGGCAGATGTTGAACTCACTGAGCCACGCAGCTGCCTCGCCCTCCAATTTTTTTTTTTTTTTTTTAATGTGCATCCCATAGTTAACAGCAAACTATCTCAGTATTGTCGCTGTCTCCCTGGAAGGCGTGGTTTATGGTGGAGGCGTGTGGTCCCGCTTCTGACCGGAAACCTAGGGGAAGCCGGTGTCTCCAGCTGTCTCCACAAGGGGTACCTGCGTCTTGATGAATAGCAGTTCGAGCACATGAAGAGCGATGAGATGGATTTTCCTAACCCTTTCGAAAAATCTATTAACCCATTTTCCGCTTTACCATTGTTAACTAAACCTTGTAGCCTGTGTGAAACACTGCACCACCAGAAAACTGTGTCATATATTTCTGGAAAAGGGGGTGAATGTAAAATAGCAATAAACGACTTTATGTTCTTTAGCTAAAAATGAAGCATTTAAATTTTACACGGAAGAGCCCTATATAGAGTAAATTATAGATGATATGTGAATTAGGGCAAATAGAAACCCCTTGGTGTGATGTAGCTCATGTTTATGATGAAGCAAATTGTGTGTTGGAATTGTATTAGCAAGTGAGAAATACAATTTTATTTTTTTTCAATGGAGTTCTCTTAAAGACTTTTAAAATGCAATGCTCTTCAAAGTGATGTTATGATTATTCCCTGCTGTAGCTGTAGGGCTGCATAAATTTTATCTCGTGTTTGAAAGCCGGTTGTGCTCACCCATAAGATCCTACAATGTGACTTCCCTCCCAGCTAGACCGTGAGGTTCAGTGAGGAAGCGGAGGGAGTGCAGAAGACAGGACACAATCGGGCAAAGACTCGGGGAACTCGGCGCCTTGTCTGCCCTCCATCCAGGGCCCCCGACGTCCCTGCTGCCTCCGTCCTCGCATCCAAGCACATCTGACCAGGTTGCAACCCCCAGCACCACACCCGCTGCTAAATGCAGGGTTGCGTCCTCTTAACCTTCACCATCGCTCATCTGCGTCGGTCAGAGGACACAGTTGCCTCGTGAGGCTTTGGACGTGCAGGAATGTTCCACCCAAAGGAGCAAAAACATGTTCAAGATTAAGAACTTTGTGTACAGAGATGTATAAAGAAGTGGTAGTTTAGGAACGTCTTTTTGGTCTTCCGTGTTCTCAGACTTGAAAATTCCCGTAGAAGGTGCTGAGCCAGCGCGGCTCTGGGTTCTCCGGGAATGAATGCCCTTCGGTGGGAAATGTGGGCCTTGGGATCTTTCTGGTCGGGCCAAGTCCTCCAGGGCACGTCAGGGTCGGGAAGGTCAGTGCGCACCGGCTGGATCCCCGCGGCTGTCGCTGCCGAGAACAGGACCCGAGCTCTGCGCTCACGTCTGCCAAATGTCTGCCCTCGCAGTTAATAGAGACTCGCGTGTAGGTCTGATTGCCTTTGACAGTCCTTATTCTTCCAAAGTGCCTGGGTGAGCGTGTAACACATACCCAGAGCAGCTGCCTGACAGCGCGTCGTGTCAAAATACTCTCAGGAACCATCACTAATCAGGCGCAAAGACGCTCTGAATAAATAATAATAATAACAATAACAAATCAGAATGCATTGAACCCGTCATTCCGCATCATCTGATGACAGACCCAAGGAGATCGCACTCTCTCGGAGGAGAGTTATACACTTAAGCACTGCTCTGAAAAAATTAGAGATTTGTGTCCAACTTGAAGCGAAGGGTGTGGTCTAAGAATTTTTAAACTCTTTATTCTTTATTTTCGTAAAGATATTTACTTTCATAAGGCCTGTTTTAAAAATGACAACTGTAAATGAGGGCATCCTTGAGGCAGGAGGGGGAGTGATGCAGAGATTAGCAAAGTTCTTAGAGATGAAATAAGCGAACAAAAGATTATTGAAGGTTTTATAGCAAAAATGAGCTTTAGAGAGAGTATTGGTGAGCTTTACCAATTCTGACGTTTTTCATTCCCAGAGAGGGTGGTTACATTGATTCTCAGTTCTTAAATATTTCTGTTTGACTGTGAAACCAAGATCCACATCAATATCTGCTGAGTATTTCTTAAATTCTGAGATTGTCTCTACGTATCTACACATATGGATGTATTCATTTGAGCCTCAAAAAGTAAAACCAGAAAACACAGAGTTGTATCAGAGTGGTTTCAAATTTAAAATTTAACCAGGACATTAAGTCTATGTTTTGATTATAAAATCATAACTAATTATTCTAACCTCATTCACATTGCAATCGCATTCTATAAAAGAACATATTGTACGTAAGGAAAAATTTTCATGCACCGTAAAATGTTCTTAGCAGACCACAGAAGCCAAATATGCCATATTAAATTTATATTTAAATATATGTACATATTTTTTGCTATATGTTAAAAATGGTTGTATGACAAAACAGAATTAAGAGAAAAGTTCTATTACTACTTAGGAAAAACTGATTTTCAAGAAGGCATTTCATACAGTAATTACAAAGCATTTTTATGTGTCCTTCACATTTTATGTGAAGGAAAACCCTCAAGGTTTTTACTAAGAAACTTATTGTCCAAAGTACAGAATAGCAACACTTGCCTCTCCAATTCTAGCTTTTGGGGATATTCTCTGTTTATTCCAAATCTTTACAAAACTCAACTTATTTCAATGACACTCTATGGGTATGTGACAGCGCTCGATTCTCGTCAATTATTATTTATACAGTTTTTTAAAAAAATACCAACACATGGTATTTCTTAATATTTATGCCTGATGCATAAATCCATATAAATACACATTTATTTGTGCCAAACTAGTGAGACAGAGCTGAAATGATCTAGATTGTGTCAGGCAAAGGACCCCATGGTTTCTGAACGCCTACTAGGCGCCTGCTGGGAATACGATGTCTATGAATGTATAGAACCCACACTTCAGGTCCACCTGGAAGGCCACACTTACCAAACGAAGACATGCAAGCTGACATAAAGCAAAGACACTTCCCAAGGGACAGGCCTGGGGCGTGTGTGCTCTTCCCACTCCACGTCCCTCCAAAGGAGACACCAGCAAGGGGTGTAATGGCGACTAGAGACCTTGCTCTGTGAGACGAGCTTGAAGACGGGCCCTCAGAGGGAGAGAAGATGAGACTGGCCATCCCTCTAAGTAGACCTGAGATTAGACTTGTTCTATTTTTTTTTTTCTTTTTGAAGAAATGCACCGTCTTTTTGCACAATATACAGTGAGATTTCTGAACAACCAGGGACAGACAGGCTACATTACAGGTCGGCGGTGTGGCTTAAATGACAAGCAGCTCAGTTAATCGGGTGGACTGCTGATTAGAGCTGAGCCTCGGGTTCGATTCGATGTGGGAGCAACACTGAGCTTTCAGGCTGATGAAAGCATTCATGAAACTCATGCATCGGACTGATCTGGAATCCCGTGTTGACATTTGTCGTGCCCTTTTCCAGGTATTCAATGATGAGTACGTTACAGCAGCCCTGCCTCATGGAGGCAAAACTTCAGCCAGTTAAATGTTGTAACATATTTAAGAAAGGACTGAGCTAAAACAACCAGCCAAATAAATACGTAATTGGAAATCTGGTTACCGAGGTAAAGAGGAAAGACAAGATGTCACGACAGACTAACTTACCAGTTAGCTCCTCTGAACACATGACGTTGGAACTGAGATCAAAAGAATTAAGAGAAAGAAAATGAGTGAGAATAAAAGGTTGACATGAAGCTGGGCAAACGCCCGCATTTCCCAAAGCGAAACCACAAGGGAAAGAGCGCATCGTGTTTCACACCTCACAGGGGGATGGAGAAGAGAGTAGGGGATCATCCTGGAGAAGAGGAGAGGGGCCAGCTTCTGAGGGTTCTGGGTTGTCACCCAGGTTCTAGACATAAACTCGTGTCCTGAAAAAGCAATGAAGGCAAGTGGAGTGAGGAACACTGATCAGAATTTGGTTTTCTAAAGGATAACTGGTGCTATACGGACCGGGGACGGATTGGCAGGTGACCTCCAGGAGATCCACAGTGGCCCTTCAAGGTGCCTGCAGGAATCCAGTGGGGTGACGGAGCCGGGGCTATGGCGGGGGACGGGGGACGGGGAGTGCAAAGATCTGAGGAGCATTTCAGAAGTGATTGACCCAGTTGTACAGGAGGGATACGAAAGAACAAAATTGAGGAGGACCCCAAGTTGTCAGGCCTGGGCAACAAGACAGAAGGTGCATCATTTCAAGAGATAGGGGACACAGAGACATTCAAAACAGTTGGCATCTTGGGGTCTCTCTGTGGAAGGAGGACATGCACTCAGCGTTGGATACGTTGGATTGAGAAGTCTTTGGGACGTCAACGGAGATGATAGAAGGTGGCAGGAGCAGAACCATGGAGCACAGAGTGCAGATAGGAGCTGGGAAGATCATTCTGAAACCAGAGAATCATTGATGAAGCCATGAGTGTAGGTAAAACCACATATAGAGAAAAGATAGGTCAAAAAGAGAAGATGGTCAGGGGCTGATTCTTGGTGAGGCTCGGTGTGCAAACACCAGCGTTAGGAGGTGAGGCAAGGTGTCGTGAAACCACATCAACGGGAGCCCGGGAAGTGGTGTCAGCTATGTGCCAAGAGCTACAGGGCAAGTAATTTTTTAATTTAACAGCATGGACTTTGTATTAAAAATAATTTTATAAATGGAAATTCATATAACTCTCTAAAGAGTGGAAAGCTTGAAGAATCAGAATCTAAAGATGATGACTTAGAGAATCGCATGCTTATAATTAAAATCTATGAGCTATGATGACAAGGGAAATATCCAGGGAATTCACTGAGGGGCTGTGTAGGAACAGGAGATAGGTGACGTCCAGAAAGGATTGATATGTGCCTTTCCCTCAAAACCACACAGCAATACAGACCTTTGAATGGGATTTTGAATGGGGATTACCCCCATTGTGTTGTTCACACTCATTAAACCTCTAGGTATTAGTAGTTTAAAGTATGGGATCTCACTTGTACCTCTTACATTTAGAAGCAAGCTTTCTTTGGTACGAGATAGCCAAAGCTCTTATAATTTGGGGTAAGTTGTTGGGTAGAATATAACTGAGAGGTATTTGTAAAACTGTGCTCCATCGACCTCCTGTCCGAGTGCTCATTGAGAAAGGTAGAATTCTGGGCTCTCCAACTGCCCCAGCCTATGTACAAAGCAGATATTACTACTTGTGATTTATAATAATTATAAATAATGAGATTCTACTTTCTAAGCTACACTATTTTTTACAAAGAATTTATTTTGTGCTAAACCGTTTTCCCTCCTGCACTCTTGGAGGTTAGATTTTCTATGTAGGCGTCCACCTGGAATTCCTTTAAAACACTCATCCTTGCCAGTGAATCCTCAATGCCAGTTTAGTCCAGCATATCACTCCTTCTTGGGTCCTGTTTCCTATCTGAGTATCTATAAATAAATTTTTCAAAGGCAGTATGGAACAGATAAACTTCCCAAGTCATCGTATTTCTGAAAAAGTATTTGTTTCTCCTCACACCTGAATGGTGTTTAGGTTGAGTATAGAATTTTAAATTCAAAATTGTTTCCTCTCCCCTCTTCCCCCAACCCAGACTTTGTGGACATTTCTGCATGTTTTTTCTTCCTCCTAAGGTGGCTATCGGACAGTCTGAGGAAAATCTAATTCTGACTTGAAGCTGACCTGTTCTTTCTTTCTGGTAGGTCTTGGGCTTTTCTCTTCATACTTAGTCTTTTAAATTTCTATGAGGGTAGCCTGGGTAAGGAGCATTCATCTTCTTTGGAATTCTTCATACATGACTCCAACTTAGATACTCTGTCTTAGATACTGAGGTGCCTGTCTGCAGCCATGGTAAATATGGTTTTTCTTACTTCTTTGATAATTCAAGTCCTCTCATTTTTTTTGTTCTCACATTCATAAACTCTAACTGATCCTTTATGTGTCTTAATATTGCACTCATGCTATCCCTCATCTTTCTTCTTGTTTTTGGTACTATTTTGAGGTATTTCCTTCTTTATTTCTGGAATCATAAGAATGGTTGGAAACCCTGCCATGGAATGCTTGTAATTTTAGCAATTGTGTTTTTAATTTTTCAAAACACTTACTTGCTTATTTTCAAAGTAATCTATTTGTGCATAAAATATTTATTGCATTAGCTTTGTCTTGTTTTCCTTCTTTTTTTTTTTTAAATTCTTTTCTCTTCCTTAAATTAGATTCTTTTTTTTTTCTCTCTAGATTCATACTTCTATTGGTTCATTTTGGTCCTTCACTTTAGATACGGGAGTTTCCTGAAATATCTGGAACATTCCTTTATCTTTGTGAATCATAGGTTCCTTGGTTTTCTGTTCTTTTTAAGAAAAATGGACTAGGGTGTCTGACACCAGGCAGCTGAGGAGGGCCTGCTGTGCACATGTGTGGTAGGGCACCATCTTCTGAACCGATTTCTAACCTCCTCATCTCTGAGTGCTGGGTGGGTGGGGCAGTAACCTTGACAGGGGGGTGTGGGTAAAGAAGCCCTCTCCCCTACATGGTGAAGATGAAGAGGGCTGATGTAGGGGTGCATGCCAGGAGCACACCTTCACCTCAGCATGCTCTCTCCTTGGGTTACTGACTCCCACTTTCAGCCTGAGGGTGCTGGCACTTATCCTGATTTCTGTATCATTCTCTAGTCCCTGCAAAACTCCTGCTGTGGTTCAGGTGTTACTGCCCTCCCATCCTCTTGTGATGCACCAGACATGTGTCACCATCTCTGATGGCCCACCACCCCTTCCCGACTGTCCCATAATCTTAATGATCACATCAAAGAGACCGCAAGGGAGAGAAGGTAAACCAACATGAAAGCTTTCGTTCTCTTGTTTATGTTTTTCATCAGAATGTTGATATATCCATTGTGTACAACGACACAGTTGTTAGCATGGTTATCTAATTTTCTAGGAATATCAAAAAGGCTGTATTGGGGTTTTGTGGAGAAATAGAACCAATAAGACATATACAGATGTACGGAAAGAGATGGGTCCTGAGAGACTGGCTCATGTGGCCATGGAGGCTGAGACGTTTTCTGATCTACTAGTCTACATGCTGGACACTCAGGGGGGCTACTGGGGCAGTTCCAGTCAAGCCTGAGGTCCTGAAAACCAATGGAACCGATGGTGCAAATCCCAGTCCAAGGGCAAGAGAAGACCTATGTCCCTGTTGAGGCAGTCAGGCAGAGAAAGCAGATTCACCCTTCATTTGCCTTGTCATGCTATTGAGGCCCCCACAGGATTGGATGAGGCCCTCACCCTGCAGAGGGTGGTCTTTGTTACTCTGTCCCCCAGTTCAAATGTGAACCTCATCCCAAAACGCACACCCAGAAATAATATTTAGCCGAAGCTCAGTGGAGCTGACACATAAAATTAACCATCGTTCCATCCCCACAATCTAGAGGTCAAAGCATGGCATGAAAATGCCAAATACAAGAGAGGTAAAGGAATAGTTCTTGGAAAACAGGCAACAGGTGCCTTCAGAAGCTCACTGACGGAGAAAAAGAACCTTATGTTCCTGAACTGAACTAATTATAATGTGTGGAGCTAATGAAAATGCAATGCTTTATTTGATTTGGGTCCAATGCTGATAGTACCATTCATGATACCACACAATTAATACCAGAGTCTCTGATATAATGAAATGCTTTTTTGGGTGCAAATTAAGATCATTAAATGATACAGAAACAAAATAGTCAAAGAATAAGAGAAGTTAGACTGGATGGGGTTATAGGGACATTTCCATTCACCACATTTACACCAGCTTTGTCAGTTCTTTAATAAGAAGAGATCAAAGGTGGCACCGCTCTCCACATGTCACCACCATGTTTACCTTTATATAAAAGCCCAATTAAATTAAGTGTTTGGCGAAGTTGTTCTGTGGTGTGAGTTCAGGAAATGCCATTGATTCTTCTCTCAAAGTCATCTTAATATCTCCAATTCAAGAACTTACTTTAGCTTCGTGCTGCATGAGGCAGAATTCAACCTGACAATTACAGGTAAAGTGCCGGTGTTCAGAGTGAGCACACAAGGAAATTGGTGCCCTCAGAGCACGCCTATTTTTTTAAACGTATTACCCTCTGACCACATCACATACTTGATGCATGGTTAATGTAATAGTCTGATGTTCTTAAGCTTGGGTTCGTGTGGCTCTAGTAGAGGTGTGGCTGACCCAGCTTCAAAGAATCTCCAGCTGTATGTAATTTTGGGTAGTATTTTCTGGATTTTGCGTTTTTCACTAAGGATTGCAAGGAGCTTACTCCTGATATGTTTAAGAACCATTAGGGCAAAAGTTTGGGAAAAAAAGAGTTAGGCAGTGTGGAAGGATGGGAAAGGGGTTTTCTTTTAATCGGTAGCAATCCTCAGGTACCCCCAGCTTTTCTCACCGAGGTCGGCAAAGGAATAAAAGGACGACTTTGAAAGGTGTAAGATAAGAAGGAAGAGGCGAGTTCCTGTGCCCCACAATGACTCAGTGCCACCAGTGACTGTGGGGTGGGGGACCCACCCCTCAGCCTGGGGGGCAGCTAGCCTGGAAAGGCACCGTCAGCCAAGAACCAGAAGTGGCCGGGAGCGTCCAAGTGGGGCAGAGGATGACTCGACCGTGGTGACAAGCACAGCCCCTAGTGAGAAACCTCTGTCAATGTTTAAAGCCCAGGGACCCAAACCGTCACTTCCCTAAGAAACATTCAGCTGTGCTGTTTTCTAGCTGCTACTTTGCCCTATTTAATTTTTTAAAAAGAACCTGGTTCTAAAACATACCTTTTGGATCTTGACTTTGAGTTGGAATGTGGGTTGACACTTGGTGAATATTATCTCTGAGGACCTCATCGTCTCATCAGTCTCCTTTGGAACCAGGCTGATCAACCGTGTTGGCCTTAAAATGCTAATTGAACCCAAGAAGAAGGGGTCAGTTGATTTGGTGGCATGACAGCGACCAAGAGAGGACTCTGCCAAATCCCATCAAAACCAACAAAGAAGCCCAAGGACTGGAGAGACTGGAGGTAGGCCTCCCACCAGGCAGCACAGTGCAACCCTGGCTCACCTCTGGGGCCTCTGGATTCTCTTCAGTATTTACCCTCACAGGAGTCCCCACCTTTTTGTATCTATCTGCACAGCGTCTCACTGCCTGGTGATCAACACATCTGGCTGTGGAATAGATGTGTTTGCCTCTAGTCCCCTGAGGGGGGTGACAGGACGCCTGGGTCCATCAAGGTCTCTTACTTACTTAGTTCCTGGTGAGTGTATGTATATTTACATCTCTCCAGGAGAGCTTCATACCGACAAATGCAGCTATTTACTGATGGTTTAGGGAGAGAGAGCACTGCATTTCAC
>CM053611.1:796344-818526 GCA_028646535.1 Procyon lotor
TTCAGCCTTGTGTCCTTGTCCCAACTTCTGTTACACATTCCTGGAGGTAAATCTTCATTTGAAAAGTGCTTCAAAGACAAGCAAGACCTCTGAACAGTACAGCTGAAGTGGGGACATTGGTTCCAGCCCTTGATTGTTAACTCAGGTAAACACAGCATCACAGATGCACTGCTTCCTAAAGAAGGAGCAGAAAGCGAATGTATTAGTTGGTCAACAAGAGCATGGCGGCACACAGTCTTCGCCCATCCAGGCCCCCAGCCCTCGGTACCAGCCAGCCGTGCATTTCCCGACCACGCCATCCTCTGCCGCACAGGGGCCTTCTTCAGAGGGTTGTCCTGCAAAAGCCCGGAGTCCAGCCTCCCTCCTGCTTCCCTCCCTCCACAGTCCCACCTCCGGGACTGATCCCCAGAGCACAGAAGCTCGTTCCTCTGTCTCCAGCAGGAACAAACTCTGCAGGAGGGGTGTCCCCTGGTTCTCCCCGTGGGATCACCCCAAACTTGCTTGTACTGATCTCCCTTACCCCCTTACCACTTGGTTTCTCTCAGAAGAATTTCCACAATAAATATTTGCCCTAAACTCTTCTCGTCTCAAGGTCTGTTTCTGGGACAACTCAATGGAAAAGGAAAGCAAACCAAGGAAGGAAGAGGGAAGAAGTGAGTGTAGGGGCACTAAATCAGTACAGGTGGAAAGAAGAGGCAGTGCGGGGACCCCCAGAAGCAAGGCAGACGGCAGCCCCGCAGTCCTTATGAGACGCCCACTCCACACCGTTCTGTGTATGGGGTGTGGACCTGGGGGACAGGGGACCTCGAGTCTGACGAGTCGATGAGAGAAAATGTCCCACAGAGCCCAGAACAAAAAAGACCCTTTGTGAAGATGTTTAGAATCACAAACGGGTGTGCGCAAATTCTGAGCCCCTTCAGGGACAATCTCATGACAGCCCAGGCAGACAGGATGGGAAGTGGGACCTGATGTCAGGGAGGCTCCGGTTACCTGTATTTTCCCCGACAGGTAAGAGGATGTTTTATCGTATAAATATTTATGTTCCTTTGTGCTCGGCACACCTTGCATATAAAAGCTACACCAGACGCCAAAGACGGGAGACTGAACATCAGTGATCACAGAACGTATCCGGATGGTGCGGCCGCTCCTCCCCTGTGTGCTGAGAGACTGTGTGTGTCCACAGTGGGGGGGAGGGGGGACGGTGGGGAGGGGGGGACGTGACGGTCCTTCTCCTGCCTGTTTTTACAAGCACTGAAGTATACCCTCTGATTTCCAGCTGCAGTTCAATGCTGTCATATATAACTACAACCATTTCCTGGTAGGTCTGTGTCCAGGAAGAATAAAATCTCCCTTTCATGGTACATGACCTCGGTTTTATCTCTCAAGTGAGGGCGAGGTGGGTCTGGGCAGGTGGATTTGAGGACGATCCAGCAAGTAGAATCAGTGCCATCTGAAGAACGTGGAGAAAAAAAAACCCAAAAAAACAAAACAAAAAAACCCTAAGTCCTAAGAGCAGTGACTCGGTGATATTTCTGCAAATAATGAGAACCTTTATGGGAAATATTTTAGATCACAGCGCTGAAAATAAAAGTGTGCGTTTATCTAATAAGGTGGCTCTTCTATTATAAAAGGCTAAATAAATGCTTTCAGTAATAGAAACTGCTAGCAAAAATGTCTCTCAGGGAAAGGAAAATCATTTCACTTAATTGTATCGCAGTGTGGCCCCTGGAGGTTCATGCTGGGGACAAGCTCTGGGCTGAGTGTAGGTAAATCAATAGTGGATGCCTCTCGTCCCTCTGTTGCTCTGACGGCCGCCAGTTGCCAGAGTTGAAATATTGTTAGTTTCAGGCCAGTTGCTCCTGGAGTCAGAAGCCCTAATCGTTCATTGAGCCACAGTCTTCTGGGTGAGGAAAGGGGTCACGTGGCTGGAGAGAGGCCTTCCGCCCCCGAGGCCATTGTTCTGGAAGGTGCGGGACGCCCGGAAGACTTGGAGTCGCCTGGTACTCATGAGACACGGCTATCTTGTCATCACGGTTATGATTCTGATTGTCTCCGGTTCCATGAAGCGCTGGTTTCATCATGTTACCAATAAAATCTTTCAATGTATCAAGTTTGCTCACCGGGGTATTCTCCAAACCGGTGAGCCTTTTTAGCCGCCGCACTGAGTGGAGGGTGAAGCTCCCCTTTCTGTGTTCTGCCCGCCCCCGGCCATGAAGGCGGGACGTTTCCTCGCAGTATATCACGCCGGCAGAGAACAAATGTGCATAGTAAATATTATGGTTTCATCTCATGCTTCAGCTGTGAAAACAAATGACTGAAGATGCCATTCTCATAACAGAGAGGAGGTCAAAATCTACCGGTGCAGACACTCCACACGGCGACTATTACAATACACTTTTCACGGAGGGCTTATTTATGGGAACCTATTATGAGTCATGGCAATTCATAACACGATGTTCTATGGAAAATTCCATTCTCCACTCGGCCCGAATCCTAGACACACAGCACTCACTCCTGATTAACGAGAGCCATAAACACACCCCCAATAGGTGTAATACCATAGTTTATAGCATAAGCCTGCATCGGCAGATACAGATTTTTCTTCATAAAACCAGGGAAAGGGCGTAGATTGAAATCTTTGTAGCTCTCAGCAGGGCAGTGAGCTGGCCGCAGCCATCGTGAGATGGTCTCATTACCTGCTTATCAGCCTCCTTCTCCAGGACCTGTGCTATACCGTCTTCGGCTGCTCTATAAATACCTTTCTAATCTGAATTAAGAGAATGTGCTACCTGCACTTCTTAGATGTGGCAAAACGCAGTTTGTACTCACTTTAAATCTCACCGAGTCAGAGAGAGCAGTTTTGCATTCCAGATAGAGCTAAAAATATTCACCCATTAAAATAGTAATCATCATTAAAATTAGCTCACTGATTTTGCTGATTAATTTCTCGGTGACAAGTACGCTTCCTAAAAAGTTTCAATTAAACTTTTTTTTTTAACAAAACTGGATTTTTAAAATGTAAACTGTCTAAGAAGAAAGAGATCAGGAAGGAAATAAGAATAGAAAATTTGACTCTACTGTAATTTGCACAGACTTTTTAAAGTTTGCCATCAAAAACTGGAGAGTACAGGGGATGGGGATGGTTATTGTAATTGGAGGAGGGGACTGAGGTCCCTGGTCCCCACTGTGGGGGGTGGCTCGCATACCTTGGGAAGGTGGTTTATTTTCATCTGCACAGGAGAAGTACACTAGCAGGTATAGTAAGTATGCGAGTGATCAGAGGCACCCTTGTGAGATTTAAGTGTTTCTGCGCGCCCTCTACTTCCCTATGCAGCAGACACTTCCCGTTCAGTGGAAGGTCGTAAATCAGCACCAACATAAAGATGCACTTTACAGGCACGGCTGAGACAAAAGACTGTCTTTCCGAAGACACAATGGCCCAATCTTGTTTCTGTCTGTAGCATCTTTATTGTAGCCTCTACGTTTCGTTACTATGTTCCCATGTTATATGGGTTTAAAGACATAAACAGGCTAAAATACAGTTATTGTTGTTGTTTAATTTTGTTTATTTATTTGAGCAAGAGAGAGAGCACGAACAGGGGATGGGAAAAGGCAGAGGGAGAAGCAGACTCCTCACTGAGCAGAGAGCCCGATGTGGGGCTCGATCCCAGGACCCTGAGATCATGACCTGAGCTGAAGGCAGAGGCTTTAACCCACTGAGCCACTCAGGCGCCCCACATTAACCATGTTTAAGCTAAAAAAAGGGACACTAGTTTTAAGACAGAAGCCTATTGAGAAAAGTATAGAATTCAGAGATCAGGAGAAAATTATAAGAGGCAGTTGTGTTTAATGTTTGTGTATCACTTGGTACTAATTAAGGCAATAAAGCATTCCTTAGCTATGACTGTTGAAGGTTTCATATTCTTTATAATGGACATGCACCTCAAAGCTGTAGTGGTCAGTACCGTATCGTAATGGCCACAGAAATACTTCTGATGCTTCTCAAATAACGTGTAGATAACCAGCAGATCCAGAAAGGACGCAGATTCATAACAAAATGATCTGGGATACGGCAGGCAAGAAACAGCAGCACGTAACCCAAGGGTGTCCATATTTCCACGAAAACGAGACTCACATTTCTTTTGCATTTAGAAGACCCAGACAATGAGCAGTTACGTATTTTTTTACTTTCAAATATGAAGCTGTCACAGCGCCCAGCTGGTTTTAATAATCTCTTAGATTATTCTTCAGAGCTTTAGTGAGCTATTTTCCAAAATTTTTTTGAGAATATGTCGTTTGAGGAACACACATCTTACTCTACCATTTCTTGAATATGTTTATTGCAAGAGATAGTAGACCAGATATTCACCAAAGGTCACTCAAGTATTCTGTGCCGCTGTGTCTGGGTCGTTTGAGATCTGAGAAAGGATCACCTCATTTCTCCCCTGTAATTTGAAATGTAAATCTGGTTTGGCATAAGGGGATCCCATGAAGAATTATCAGAATGAAATCATCTGTGTAGGTGGGTGCGTGTAGATTGGCAGATACATGGACAATGAGGCAAAGTACCTCATCCGCCATGTATTTTCAAGTCTTGGCTCTTACGTAAATCCAGAAACATATCATAGTAAAGATTTTGAACTATTTTAAATACGCCGTATCCAGCTGTGGGACTTCCGCGTTCACCTTCGCCCCTTGCAAATAGGGGGGCAAAAAACCTTCCCTTTAGTTCCTGAAATAATTAGACTATAAGACAGGAATGTTCCTGGCCCTCCGAAGGCATTTCATCAAACCCAGATCCAAATCTAAGCCCCGGCCCTGGCCTCCCCCTCCTCCCGGGGCCCTCCCAGGCTCCCTGAGCTCCCGCCCCGGCCTGCACCCACTGCCTTCCCTCTTCAAGGCACCTGTACCTTCCCTTTCTTCTCCCTGGGGGTGACCTTCCCCTGCTCTTTGCAGACCAGCTTGGCTCAGGGGACTGTGTGGGGCCCCCGGGACTTGCCAGAAAGCTTGGTGACGGCCGGGAACTGGAGCAAGTGTGTGAAAGGCCAGCTTCCTTTCCTCCCACGGAGCCAACTCTGGGGGGCAGCGTGGGAAACTAGAGCCGCTGAGAAAACAGGCCGGTGCTGGGACCACCCTGAGCCTTACTGCTTCTCTTGCCCAATTTTGCTCCTCGGATCCCAGCCTGGCATCAGGCGGAAGGAGTCTCTGACAGGTAATTTCCATATTAATCCTCATCTCCAGGCATACCTGGGAGGAACCTGAGCTCGGACGAAATGCCCGGGCATCTCAAAGGCCACCTCGTAGCCCCATTCACAGGCCCCGTTCACCACCATGCTCTGCGGGCCCCGGAACATCCTACGAGATGGCAGGCTCTCCATCGCTGGACGGAGTCGAGAGATGCTCTAGAAGTGAAGGTTGACCTCTCTGCACTTGAAGTGTCGGGTCTCCAAGCAGGATTCTTGCTCTTGCTCGTCTTGAACTGTGAATGGTGAGCTGTGGTCCGGGCTCCCGTGCACATCCAGGAGCGGATGAATGAGTGGTATCTTCTAGCCGTAGCTTCGACGCGCCTAATGCCTTCGCCTGTGCCCAGATCTAGACCCTCATGGAAGAAGCACACAGCAGTGTGAGGTTGCTGCCGCCGAGGTGAAGGGGGTCAAGCATGCGTGTAAGCACCCCCAGGCAGCTACCAGGGAAAGCGGCGTGTGACCAGACGCCAGGGCGTCCGTGTCCTACACTTCCCGGCAGGAGGTTGGTGGGGGAGGGGCGGGCAGAAGGAAAGCAAGCGGTCACCTCTGGACTTCGCACCACCTAGCAAAGGTCTGTGACAGAGTACGTAGACGAATGGAAGTCACATTTGAGTTTTAGGTCTGCGTCTGGTGACGCAGTGAACCAGATGATCAATGAATTCTACAAAGATTTATTGAGCATTTTCTATGTCCTGAGCATCGGTCTGGACGCTGGGGGTATATAAGTATACAGAGCAGATGCCTTACTGCTTTCTTTGGGTTTATCTCCGCGTTGGCTGAGTGAGACAAAAACCGCGTACTAAAACCATAGTGAGCAGAGACGAGCCATAGCGACAGACCGTGTGGGAGGGACACGATGGGCAGTGGACATGGTCTGCGCAGAGCTGCAGGAGGCCAGGGAGCCGTCCCTGCAAACATCTGTGGGAAGCAAGGGCAGGAGGTGCAAAGGCCCCGTCCCCACAGCGGGGCAGTGGGAAAGCAAGATGACAGCGCTGTGTTCATGGGGCCCCATGGCTAAAGGCCAGAGAACCTCAGGTACTTTCCCTCAGGACCCAACCAAATAAAGGAGTTTCAGTTTCCACACACAGGTGGTTGCTCTAGAGGTGAAATGCTGAGTAAGACCTCCTTTTTCTGTCCCACCTCAGTAGCAGAATAGCAAAGGGTAGCTCAGTAATACAGTTTCTATTATAACAGGAGCTTTTTAGCGAGTTACGGATTAGCTAGAGGATTGTCAGAATGTGGGGTCCTAGAGATTGGCAGCAAAGGAGGGTTTAGGTGTGACACTCCGTCATGAAACTTAATCTAGAAATAGAGAAAGCCTCTTTCTCAGCACATAGATAAGTCAGGGAGTAAGCATTGACGAGAAACAACCATTCAGCGCGTACCAAGAAGGTTCTATGTAAGAGCTCTACACACAATGGTCTCCAGAGGGGACCAGAGCTGTGGTTCTACATTGTCTGCCGTCTAGATTGAAATTTTGTCTGGTTTCAATTCACAAACACTTGTGCCATGTGATGGCAAACAATTGGATTCTTTTCTCGGTCCTGTTCAACAGAGGATACCCCGGCTGGTTGGAAAATAACTGGGTTGTGTGCGCGCGTGCATGTATGGGTGAAGTGTGGGGCCGAGTGTGTGCAAACCGTGGGGCCCCAGCACCCCTGCTCTAGTCCATCTCTATTCAAGGCCCAAGTCCTGCAGGGACAGACGAGCTTGCTTCGAGCGTCTGGCCCAGCGTCCTGCAGATGTGGCCATTCAGGAATTGTGTGCCGAGGATGGTGATTAGGTCGATGACAAAGCTAGGTGTTGAGTAGAAAGAGCTTACTGATTAGTTTCTGGAATTGTTGCCCAGCTTTTTTTTTTTTTTTTTTTTTTTTAATGGGGCTTTGCTCTTCTCATTTGTTTTTGGATGAGTGAGTCCTGTCATAGACTTAGTTAAACCGTGAAGGCTGCATTAAAACCAACACATTCTAACCTTGCTGGGAGGTGCTAGGATTCTTGGCCGATGCCTCCTGGGGCATCAGGGAAGAGGCCCACTGGCCGAAGAAGGAGAGGAAAGCTGCAGGATGTTCTCACGGAGCAGGGGCTCTGGGTGTGTTTCCGAGCATATTACAGTCTTTCTGTAATTTCTCAATCCCGGGCCTCAGAAAAATGCCCAGGTCAGCACTTGGCGCACCCCTCCTGCTAGAATGTCCCTCACTAAATCTTGCTGTAATGGATGTGATTTAAATATTAAAAAAAAATAATAAAGGAACCAGAGAAATCCTTTGTAAGTATCTGAGCAGAGTTGCATATGAATCAGAGTACTGGGCCTCCCTCTTGGTTTCCTTTATGTAGGCTGAGGGCTTGAAACCTTTCCAAGAATCCTGCTACCACCCTTTTACAAACTCTATTTGTGTTGGCGGCTCCTGGGAGGAGTTAGTTCTGCTGTCTGTGTTACTCAAAGAAGTGGTACCTATTCCTCTGAGCTGTTTCAAGGAATTTAAGAAACAAGAGACTGGGCGATTGGGCCCTAAAGAGTAAGAATTCAGAGGGGGTGGGTTTCGATACTGTGAAGGACGGATGATAGGTCTTTCCTAAAAGGCAGTATCAAATAGGAAGGAAATGGAGGTCCCTGGTGCCCATTGGAATTCCATTTTTGGAGAGTTGCCGTTATCAAGTTATCAAGTTGCTGTTATCAATCCACTGGGATTTCAGACAAGTGTCTGATGGGAGCATCGTCATTCTAAAAAGAAAGAAGCCACCTGAAACAAAAAGAAGGAAGATGTGGAGACAGTGCAGTGCAGACCAAGTCTGCAGGACTAAAATCCCAACGTTCCGTGAGAACTTCCTCTGGGAAGACCTTTCTCACAATAGACTGAACGTCGGTTCTCGTCTGCTGGAACAATAGAGCTGAGTGTGTGACATAAGAAGCTGTAGGTGAAGGTCACGGGTTCGTGAAGCCAGGGAGAAGCTGGCTAAATGCTCACTGCATTTAGATTTCAGAACAACCCCAGAGGCAGGCCTGGGTTGCATACTGAGCTGTATCCAACGGGCTGACACAGAAAGAGAGTAATGGGGTCCTCAGGGTTCAGGTTATGATGGTAAATTCAGTGTTCGAAGTGGCGAGCACGTGATGAGCAGCACCGGGCAACCTGACCTGATGGGACCGACTCCCCCATCCCGCCTCGTCTCGACCTTATTTATCCCTAACCAGCACATTTGCCACCAGCCCTGCCAAGGTCGTGGGCATGGAACAAGACAGCTACCAGGGAGGGGACCGGAAAGGGAGAGGGCTTGGGCCAGCGGCGTGCGGGGAGAAGGGAGGTGTGGGGAGCACGGAGCCCATATGCGCTCATTCAAGCCTGTGGCTCTGGGAAGGCGCTTTGAAAGAGGACCCTCGGACATGCATGACCAACATGCCTTCTATGGACGGGCAGAAAATTCCATTTCCTTAGTTGAATAAGATTCTAATTCAGGCCCTAAAAAAGGGATGTAGATATCCTTGTGAATCGTACCTTATTTCACTCTTTTGTCCCAAATAGCTCCTCTCATTGTACAGCAGGAAATCTCTACGCAGGTGAGGTGTGCACATGAGGAGTTGATCTGAGGTCTTTACCAGTAACCTTTGTCCCCAGAGAAGGAGGAAGAAAATCCCTCAAAGATCAGGGTAAGGATGGCCCAAGACTTAGACCTGATTCGATCACATTTCAGAGTCTAGACCCCATCAGAACCAGCACACGGCCAGCAGGAGGCCGGGCCGTCGTGAGACTGAGGGCTCAGAGCGTTGTATGGACACACAGACACTTTTGGAGAATTCACACCCTGTAATCCTTCTTTCTCAAGCAATAAAATATCTAAACATCATGAACACGTATTTGACTCTATTTGTGATTACTAATGACCCCTGATGTTAATGACCATGTGATTTTCTTGGAAACGAAGTTATCTGTCGCCTTTCTCTTTAACAAATCAATCTGTGATGGTCCTGAGATTCCTTCAGACAAATAGGCATCATGTACTTCTTCCCCCTTAGGCGTCAGAGAATTTTATAATGGGCCATCCTAGCTCTGGAAAAAGCACTCAAAGTCTGCTGGGTTCAGCTATATTTTGTAAAGCTGTTAACAAGGTCTACGGGACGAATGGGTGGGAGGGGGTGAGGATTGTTTTATTTGGGTTCCTCTCATCGTATATTTGCTGAACGAGTGTGAGTTTAGCCCCAATAACTTTGGACCCAAGATTGTTGATGGGGACCTGCCCATCCTATGCCAAATGACTGCCACAGTAAAAGGACTCCAACATTTGAGGAAGGAGGGACATCCCATCCGCTCGGCTGCTCTCATAGACCATAGTCTGGGGCGTTTAAACAACACAGCTCTGGAGGCTCAAGTTCAAGATCACAGTGTTGGCAGGTTTGCATTCTTCTGAAGCCTCTCTCCAGTGTCTTCACATGGGGAAGGGCCAAGGGACTCTCGGGTTCTCTTTTATAAGGGCGCTAATCCCATCCAAGGCGCTCCAGTCTCATGACCTCATTACCTCCCAAAGGCCCCACCTCCTCACGCCATCACACTGGAGGTGGGTAAACCCACGGAAGAGTCTGAGGGGACCCAGACGTTCAGTCCATAGTCACGAGACTTGGAGAGACCAAGGACAGGCAAAAGGCAAAACGTTTTATACGGGAAATTATCACTTAGCAAGAGCTCATATAAGTATTAGGAGCAATGACCTATCAATTTGGTACTAGGCGGCAATGATAATTCTAAGAAGGAAAGCTCATTTTAGTTCCCAGTTTTGCTGTAGTCAGGATTTTCATTCAATTAGAAACATGTTCATCGATTGCATTTTGTGCCAATAGATGAAGAAGGTATTCAGCCTTTCTTCTAGGCGTTGAGAGGGCACAGCTGCCCAGAACCACACAAACTTCACTAGTGTGACAATTTGGGGTCACTTTACATTTTACATAGGGTTGGGATTTTGGAACTCATTATAAAATATAAGAAAGATATGGGCAATAATATAACAAGCTCCCAGATTTCTCAAGTCCTCACAGTTAGATATATATGTTTCAAACTTTTTTTAAGGAAATTAAAATTTACTGATAAGTTTAAAGTCCCTTCCTGAGCCTTTTCTTCCCCCGTAGAGATCACCAACACCCTGAATTTGTCATCCTACTCCTATTGTACGCTACATTTATGTGTTAGGTTCACAAATTCTATACTGAATTGGTTTTTTTGTTGTTGTTGTTGTTTTTAAGAGTTTATTTATTTGACAGGGAGAAGCACAGTGAGAGAGGGAACACAAGCAGAGGGAATGGTAGCGGGAGAAGCAGGCTTCCTGCCAAGCAGAGAGCCCGATGCGGGGCTCGATTCCAGGCCCTTGGGATCTGACCTGGGCCGAAGGCAGACGCTTAACGACTGAGCCACCCAGGCGCCCTATACTGAATTGTTTTGTCTGTTGTTTTTTTTAATTTCTTGTTCAAGTATATGGTTAACACGCAGTGTTACATTAGTTTCAGGTATAAAATATAATGATTTAATGATTCTATGCATTTCTCAGTGGTCTCGATCCCTTTCGTGTACTTTACCCATGGCCTCTCCCTCCAGCAACCACCAGTTTGTTCTCTGTATTTAAGAGTCTGTTTTTTGTCTCTTTTTTCTTTGTTTGTTTGTTCCACACATGAGTGAAATCATATGGTATTTGTCTTTCTCTGATTGATTGACTCCACTTAGCATTATACCCTAAGGGTCCATCCATGTTATTGCAAATGGCAAGATTTCACTGTTGTACATACATATACCACATCCTCTTTCCATCCATCTACCTATGGATACTTGGGTTGGTTCCATATCTTGGCTATTGTAGATAATGATGCGGTAATCATGCGAGTAGGGGAGAGGGGTGGGGGGGAGCAGAGAGAGAGGACAAGCTGACTGTGCACTGAGCACAGAGCCCAGCACGGGGCTCGATCCCAGAACCCTGAGATCATGACCTGAGCCCAAACCAAGAGTTGGACACTTAACCAACTGAGCCACCCAGGCGTCCCCTAGTTTTCATTTTTTGAGGAACTTCCCCATTGTTTTCCTCCGTGACTACACCAATTTGCATTCCCACAAAGAGCGAAGCACAGTTCCTTTTTCTCCACATCCTTACCAACGCTTGTTGTTTCTTGTGTTGTTGATTAGCCATTCTGACAGGTGTGAGGGGGTAGCTCACTGTGGTCTTGATTTGCATTTCCCTGATGATCATTGACACTGAGCAACTTTTCATGTGGCTGTGTCTTCTTTGGAGAAACGTCTACTCAGGTCCTCTGCCTTTTAAGCGGATTACATTTTTTGGGTCTACTTTTCATTTTAAATGTTAATGTGCTGTATATTCTGTTGCTTAAGCAGCTTTTCCCCAAGTTTTAGTGAATATATTCTATTACATGAGCAATCATTTGAGCATCAATTTCCCCATTTGCCTCTTCTGTTATGCTCATGTGGACCAGTTCTAATCAGTGTTGATAGGAAAGGGTCTTTTCTCAGGCCAGCCTTTTTTAAGAGCGTGTGTCCGGGACCCACTGACCTACACGCATATAAGGAGTGTAGAAAGCGGGCAGATGTACGCTGCACCCCTTCCACCAAGAGAGCTGCGTGGCTGAGCTTGTTTTCCCCTACAGCCTTGATCTTGGAAGTAGAAGCCGGGAGGAGCTCAGCACAACGCACACCACATGTGCAAGCGTGAGATGGCGGGATTCTTCCGGCAGCTTCCAAAGGTGTCAAAAACGAAGGGATGGTCCAGAGTTCTGTACATGGGAAATCCCCCCAAAATGTTCTTTTTTCAGGAAGCATGGAGTTTCTGCTCCATTACTAGTTTTTAAAAGCCAGTGTATTATATTGGCTGATTATCCTGTAATGTATCCAGTTAGAACTCAAGGAAGATTTAAATGCCCCCGAGGGAAGGTCTCTACAAAGGGGTGCCATGGAGAGCCCACTGGACTGGGGACATCTGGCCGCCCTCTGCCCTTTGGTCGCAAGGTCAGCTCCGGCGCTGGGGCTGGGCTCCGTCCTCCACCATCCTGCACACGCGCTCCTGCTCCTCCCGTCTTTCTCACCAGCTCTAGTTCCTGGGCCATCCCCCCAAGTCACCTTCCCACACTTCACACACACAGAAAAACTTCAGCTCTCCTGTTACGTTTCACAAAGCTCTCTTATCTGATTTCTCCTTTGATCTTTCATGGAGTTCTGCCCTTATTTCAGAGAGGCAACGTTGTATCATATTTTTATGGATACTTTTTTATTATTTTTTTTTTGTAAACAAGATTTCTTGCGCTTCTTTTAAGCCTCTGTTGCCGGACTTTCCCTTCATTACAGTTTGCCTGTTTATTCCCTTTTTTTAAGTTAAGTTCAAGGCTTTCCTCGAATACCTACAAGTGTGATTTCTCACTACACCTGAGTGTTCATCACCACTCACCCCCCAGGGCTGGTCATCACCCGTGTCCAGGATACAAATGGCACCACCACACCTTCACAAAGACTTCCCTACGTCTCCGGGGATGAGTCTCAGACACTGAGCACCCTGGACCGGAGCTCCCTTTAACGTCGTGTGTTCTATCTGGTTCTTGACTCCCGTACCTTGGTCTTAAATGTCTCCTCAACTGCTTACATTTTTAGACCTTTAATATACATACTTTGGTCTTTCTTGGATAAGACATATTTTCTTTTTGGGGTGGATTTTTTTCTCACTGAAAGAATTCTTTTTTTAGAATTGTTTTAGATATACTTACTTTTAATCTAGCTAGCAAATAAACATGTTAACGTATTTTATTAATGGATTGACATATTTCTTATTGCTTTTGTTTGTAGATTTCAACATTTTAGATCCCTTAAAAAGAAATGTATGGTGAGTTTCAGTAAAAGATCCTTTATTCTCTTATTTATGCGCTCTGCATAGATCTATTTATCCAGTAATACAAATAGGAAAGCCTCATGCTACACGGACTTGTTTCAGCTACACATGCTGGTGCTTTTTGTCCTTATGAAATGTGAAATATTCTCATGGGAAAGCAGAAACATGCTTATTGGCATTTCTAAAGGGCAGTTATATGAAAGAATATCTTTGCAGGACTAGGATACTCATTTGAAAGACTAGAACTAATCAGGATGAATTCAATTCACTTTCCTTGAGAAAAATTTTCTTCAGTGGTAAATTTTGAAAGATGAGGAGAGAATTTGTGTTATTTTAAAATAAAATGTGATTGATTTTTTTATCTAGATTTTTCACTTGGACCAAATCAGAAACGTATTTATCATCATTCTCTCTCCCCGGGTCATACAGACACATACACGTGCCAAAACCATTCCATCAAAGACTAACTCTTCATTACCCAAATGGAGTACTATTTTTATCAGGCAATTCAATTATGAAATGACTTTCGTTTTTATTATCTAAATTATCTATTTCTCTATATATACATATGTATGTGTATAGCTAGATCTTTTGTTTATTACATTGTCTATATTCTATATAGGTGTATGTATCTGCTGTAGTTTAACTCGAGAAAATGAAGAAATTATCCTTGGTAATTATTGTGGAAAATTATAGGAGAAAAATGATTTTGTCAGTTTTCTTTTTGTTTGCAGCTTGCTGGACATGTATTTTGTGGATTCTCATGAAACCCAATGTTTGCATATTAGTTGCTATGAAACCGGAGATGAAGTTTCTCCAAGAATATTTACTTCTGGAGACATTTCTGCTTCTCCTCGGCTCTATGTGCTGGACCAGAGCAGTCTGGTGGGCAGGGGTGACCCTCAGTGAGCTGGTGGGGAAGGGGGCATCCCTGACGGGGCCACAGGATGTCCCGGCCGGCTGGTCTAGATGAAGACTTGCTCCAGGATTGCGATGCTTAACGTTGTGTGTCAACTCGACTGATTCATGGGGGCCCAGCCACCCAGTTAAACATTACTCTGGGTGTGTCTGGGGGTAGTTTCCAGATGAGGCTGGCATTTGAATCAGTGACTCGAGCAAAGCAGACCCCCCTCCCCAGTGTGGGGGCTCACCCAGTCTCTCTAGGGCCTGAAGAAGACAAGAGGCGGAGGAAAGTTGGATTTGCTCTATCTGCCTGGCCGTGGAGCTGGGACATCATGCTTCTCCTGTCTTCGGGCTGGCACTGACCCCGGCATCCCTCCCAGGTCTCCAGCTTGGCACACTGTGGGACCTCCCAGCCTGCATGAGAGCATGAGCCAGCTCCTTGTCGTAAATCTTCTGCAGGGTAGCCCAGTGGTTGCATTTCTCTGGAGAACTCTAATACAAGAGTCATTTAATATTAATATCTAAGAGAGGCAAGATTCAGACTATGCACTTTCAAAACATCCAAGGAGAAGCTGAGATGAGCAAACAAATATTGACTCATCTTCGTACATAACAGGCTTTTACCCTGTCATAAGGGAAGTAAAATTTTAAAAAGAGGAAACTGCCTCGAAACTGTGACTTGTAAAAATGTATAACTTAAACAACTTTTAAAGCTAATTAACCAGTTCCCCTTTTTTTTTCTTTTAAGAACATCCATTATGACGTTTTCTAATAAAAAAATCAAACACTTAGAATAAGGGAATTTGTTAAATATTATCGAAACTGGTTATTTGAGAGAATATAATTTTAACCGTTTCTAAATTACATCCGAAGTTCTGTTACTTGCTTTTGAATTGAATCTCAGGTTACTTTCTCGAAGTATTAGTAATGGTTATTATTCTATTCAGAAAAAAAAAATGGGGCCCCTGGGGGCGGAGTCTGAGCCTTCAGCTCAGGTCATGCATGATCTTAGGTCTTGGGATTGAGCCCCACGTCGGGCTCCCAGCTCAGCGCGGAGCCTGCTTTTCCCTCTGTCCCTCCCCATACTTGTGCTCTCTCTCCAATAAATAAATAAAATAATAAAAAAAACCCTTACTTTTATAGACAGCATACAAAATATTAATATAGACTATCCACTAATTCTTTAAAGTCTTGGTGTATTATTTTTTTAATACTATTTTGAAAATTGAAAAAACTTATCCCCATGACTTCTACCTTAATCAATAGAATGAGAAGTCCAGTGACACTAACACGGTGAGTCTTGGCTCTTTCTCCCTTCTCCCTCTCTCCCAGAATCTGCATCAGACCTCACATCTGAAGGGAGCAGTGCACACACGGTAAGACTCTGCTCTCTCTCCTTGCAAGTAATCTTGTGTGAAGACTTCAGGAATCATCTGCCTTCATCCGGGTATTTGTCTGGGAAATCTATCCTACCTGAAATGCTTCCTTGTCCCTTTCAATGACATGCATATCACGGAAGCAGGAAGCATTTCCCATGAAATCCTAAATTCTCTTCAAGTCTAGTTCTTATAAGGGAAACCCTTCAGATATTTCTACATCTTTGGCTGGAGAATATCAATCGGCCCAACATTTTCCTTTCATCTTCCTTCTCCTGTGATTTAGCTTTGCTTCATTTCACCACTTTCCAGGATTCAATATTTTTCTAAAAGTTAATCATGGCTGGACCCAATTTAATTGCTATAACCTCTTCCTCAATTTTTAGTGACCACTAAAGGATAAAAAAAAAAATCAAAAAACTTCATGAAAATCCCCAGTACACCACATTCCAATAAGACATGATCAAAACCAAAAATGTGGGCCAATCCTAAATGAAGCATCTCTTTTGACTAGGGCCTGTGTCTCCAGGCTAGCTCATATCATTCAGGACTCTGTTGTGTGTGCCAACAAACCCAACTTAAACTGGCTTCACAAGAGTGGGAAAACCTCAGCTCATGTAACAGAGATGTCTACCGGGAGGGTTATTTGAGCCTGGACTTGATGGCGGGCTCAAACTGTATTACTAAGATCCCAGAGTGCCTGGGCTGCCCCACGCCTTCCCGCAGGCACCATCAAGCCCACGGGAAGAGCCGAGGCTCCGCCTCAAAAGCACCAGCAGACATTTCCTCACTGTGTTGGGTGCCTGGCTCTTCACCAGTCATTACTTCGGAGGGGCGTGGGATGGACTGATCAGTTTCAGCTGACTGATCCAACCCAGGGAGCTGGCTGTGGGGTCTATCCTGCCAAAATAGGAAAAAAAGGAGAGGTTTCCTTTATCGAGATTTTGGGCTCTTCTGTTACCAAAGGTAGGAGGATGGATGTTGGTCAGCTAAAAACTAAGGTCCTGAAATTGGAGTCCAAGGATATTTGGGGTTTTGTGAATGGACTTGAAAGAATCTTGAAATTCCTTGAAATTGTATGTCAAAAAATATAAGGGAAAACATTCACATCTTTAAAAATATTTAACTGGCCTCCACTGGCCACTACCAGTGAGTCTGTATATCTGAATATGCTGTTAGAAAGGAGCTTAAATATAACAATATTCCAAAGACACATCATCTCTATCAATTATCTGTGATTACTTTTCTTTCTGTCTTTGAATAGCTCATTTTTTAACAGATGAAGATGCTTGATACATATTACTTGATTTAGATAGGTATTTAGACAGAGGATCAACAAGACGTTTGTATCCCATTGAGGCAAGAAATGGGGTTATTATAAAGAGATTACTCAAAATAAATATATGGCTTTGTATTCTGGGAGCCTGCTTTCAATAGTTTCTCTTTTCATTAGTGGGAGCAAATAAGACATTGTAAGAGAGATCAAGAGCATTGGAAACACTGGAAAAGAGAAATAAGACAGTAAACTTGTAATAAACTGTCCTTTAATGGGACCATTCTGCAAATACTTTAAAAATCATAATAGTAATAATGGCAATAATAATAATTAGGACTTTCAGTCTATAGTGTCTTCCTACTAAGGCCTATAAAGCACTTCGATATAATGGGATAATATTCATGACAAAGGAATAGTCATAGCCATAAATGTCCGTGGCACTTAAGCACTAATGAGGAACTCTCGCATTCCAGGACTTGTAAAAGCATTTCCTCTAAGTGCTTCTCAAAGACAGGAGCACCATCAGCGTTCGCTGGAAGCAGGCAGGGACAAGGAAAGGCAGGTGAATGAGTTCAGTAGACAAGACACAGTCTTTTTCACCGGTCATCAGCAACAGGGGGCCCTGGGTCCATAGTGTTCATGCCTCCCTGAACCACTTCACCATATTCGGAAGTTGGCCCAGCATCCTTTACCCCATCTGCTTGGTGGCCGCCTCACTTAGTTCAGGACTTCAGCTTTTTCTTACAGTAAGCTACCTGGCCTCCCCAGTGTGCCTCTCCTCCAAACTCAAACTAGAGTGAGATTTCTGAAACACAAAATGGGCATGCCATTCCTTAAAATAACCAGCAGCTCTCAAGCTCATTCAGGGTGAATGCTCCCTGGCCTCTACAACTGGGCTCTAGTTTTCTAGATGGGGGTCTTAGAATCCTAGCTCTCGAGTTGGCCAGATCCTGGATCTGCTGCATTAAGTAGCTCTGCGGCTTTGAGAACCCCCTTAGCATGTTTATGCATCAACTTCACCTATAAAACTAAGATAAAAGTGAATCCTACTTTGTTGATATGCTCTGAGAATTAAGGGAGAAATGAGGGGCTCAAGGGGCCCCGGTGTAAGTATTCCCTGAAATGTCTGGCTGAGATCAGCCTCTCTGAAGAGCTCCGTGGGGGCTGGATATTGGTGGTGCTTGAAGTCCACCTTCATCCAGTGCTGAGCTGATGGGGGGCCCTGAGGCCACCCATCTGCTGGGTCATAGGGCTAACCTCAAGTCTCCGACCCTAGCATCACGCATACACACGGGAGCACTGAGAGAGGAGTAATTCAAAGGGGTGGGAGTTTGAACTTGAGTTTATAGAGCATCTTAGCAAAAGAGCAATACGTTTGTCCGAGGTGACAAGACTGAGGAAAAGAATTTTGAGTTCCTAGGGCAGCAAATTATAGGGAGGTGAGTCTTTGGGGAGCTAGTGGGAGGTAAAGCCTAGTTAGTGAGGTTTGCTGTGTAGAGTCTTCTGTGTCATCTCCGGGCTGATCAGGGTCTAGAGTTGCCTCTGATGATTAACTTCTGTCTTTCCTGGTTGGGGGAGGGAGCACCTTTATAAACGTATGTCCTGTGTTGAGGCCAATGAGGCAGAGGGTTTTTCTTCTACCAGCTTCTTCTTCTCAGTTATCTTCAGCTCAGAATGATCCTCCTCATAAAGTGGCATAATTTGGGGTGGCGTCATCTGAGCCCCTTCAATGCCTTTGGTGCCTTCTTGGATCCACTCAGTAGCTGCCATATTCATAGATCATGTGAAACGCTCGATATGAGGATGACTGACCAGCGACTCTCCATGTGTCTGGCTTTAGTCCTTTGCCCGCTGAGATCTTCTCCTTCTGTCGCCTCTGAAATCTTTCTTTCATCTCCTCCACTTAACCGCAGCCTCCCTGAGGACTCATCTCTGACTCTCCTCCAATCCTGCCGACTGATCCCTTCCCAGAACCCAGGTTCCCTTCCCTGAACTCCAGAGCAGTGCATCCACACCAGACGGGGTCTTGCTGCAAGCGAGCTCCCCGCCATCATCCGGGCTCCCACCTGCTTCCTCCCTGCCTTCCTCCTGCCCTCACAGAGGAAGCCACAGAGCCCCCAGGCCAGACGTGCCATGGTTGCCCTCAATTCCCGCCTGCTCCTCAGCACCTCCTTCCCAATCACATTTACATGTCCCTCAGCTCTGACTCTGCATTCCCCAAACTGTCTTCCTTCCTCCTACACCGCTGCCTGAGCTCAGCTTCTCATCACGTAGCGCTGGGATTGCCCCCGCAGTCTCAGGCTGGCTCTTCCTGTCACAAATCTTGCCCTCTTAGACTTATTGCGTCTCCTGTGAACTGGGTGTTCTTATTGAAATGAAAATTTTTTTGCCCGAGTTAAGGACTGAATATCCTACCATCTTCCTCAATTTTCAAGATTGAAATTGCAACTTGGCTCTGAGGAACGGATGTCCCCCACCCGTAAGAGATAACCCCGGCACTGTCCGCGGCTTTGGGGGTTCGGCGGGTGTCACTCTCCTTCAGGAAGCTCTCTGATACCTGCGTCCAGTGGAGGCCTCCTGGGACCCAAGGGACATAGCCACTCTCCGCACACGGGCCCACAGAGGGCAGACCAGCTGAGCAGTCTGAGAAAGAGCAGACAACACCGGCTCCCTTTGGACACTCCCTGTTTTAGAGGCCCGTGTCTCTGTTGCTTTGGTCTGAAGGACAGCAGGATCTGCCACCTCAAGACGTGCGGCTCTGGCATCCTGGTCATGCTGAGCTGAAGGCTTTGACAGAGATGCCAGGAGAGGCTTTCTCTGAATTCCCCCCACTGTGTGAAGACAGATTCTCCAAAAGGACCTCAGTGTACTCAGTCCCCTTCCCAGGAGCTTCTCCCATCAGGAAGATTGACTTGTCACGGGAGAAGAGACATGAGGTGGACCCTCCACCCACACAGACTGTCACAAACCCTCGCCTTCCCATCTGTTCTGCCAAGGGACCAGCCATCTCCCTGAGATGCCTCCGCCCACTCCTGTCCCTGCTAGGATGGCATGTGGGCCTGAACCTCAGGCCCCCAGAGCGTTCTTCATCATCCTCGGTATCTCCCATGTGCCTGTGAGCAATCCTTGTTCATTTGGGGTTTTTTCTTACCCATCTGTCTTTTATTATAGGAGTCTAGGCCAAGAACTCCAAAGAGTAGAGGGAGATTATGTTTCCTCCCCCGCAGTACCCAATATCTCACAGGGCTGGTAAAAGGACCCTTTCCATTTGAGCACAGCCCTTCTTTCTCCAAACACAAAATGGGATATTTGGGCTTCTGAGGACAGATCCGAGTACTCAATGTCAGGCTGCTGCACAATACCCCGTCCTGCCCTCGGGCATTCACAGGACGTGATTCAACCTCAGAGAAGTTGAGTCTGGGTCCAGCCCACCGGTTTACTCTGCATATTCGGTCCCATCTGCGTACCTGGGTGGGCCCTCCCCCAAAGTCCTCCTGTAGCTTTGTCCCCCTGGCTAGATCTTACATTCCCATAGGCCAGACATGAAGTCTGAATCATTTAGGGGCATTCAGAGCTTAGCCTGGTACCTAGCACATAGCAGTCAGCCCCAAAATTGTAATGAGTGAATGAATTCATTGCCTCCTGTTTCGATTTATTGTCACTAAGCAGGCAATACTTCTACAGCTCCATAATGAAATTACTATTTTAATTATTCTTTTAAGTTAGAAATGTGAATTAGTTTTTCCCCAAACTGTTGCCTAGACAGAGTGAGCTGAACAGATAAGAGCAGGCGGCCAGGTCCACGGACCTGAGCCTACAGGTGGTTATGGTAGCAGGTGCTTCTGGTCAGACCTGGTGCTGAAGACCTTATAAGCTCCCCCTCTTATCTCTCCCAACAGCCCCAGGGGCCGGGTGTTACCCCATCATCTCCTGAGGCTGCTGAGGCTCAGAGACCAAGGGATTCGCTTAGATGTTCCTGTCCCCATGTTCTACCCATGCAGCTCAACACACACACCCCTCTGGAAGGGTCCCATTGACACCAGGACTCCTGCTCTGCTGGGGGCACTGGGAGGAAGTGCTGGTGCAGTGGATGGGCAGGGCAGGCAGGAGGGTACCCTGAGAGGGACCACTTCAAACGCACAATCAGCAGGACTTTGAAGCAGGAGATGCAGCCTTGAGCCCCAAGCGTGATGCCCTTCTGATCCTTGGACCCATATGCCCTGACATTGTATAATACTCTTGCAGTAATTAAGTGATATTTCAATATTTATCTTGAAGATTCTTTTCAGTGCCTTTTAGTTTCCCAGGATATATTTATTTTTTCATTACTTTCTACGGGAAGCAAGTAATTATTAGGTAGTACATTAACATTATTAAAATCATTAAAACTCATGGAAATGCCTGCTATTTCAAGCTATGTGTAGAATTCAGTATAAAGAATAAGACTCCTTTGAAATGCTACTTGAGGAGGTGTGATCACCAAGAACACAAACAAACAAGCAAGAAACAAAGATTATCACCGGAGCTCCCAGTAAGAATACAAGTACTGTGGGAACACATGTCAGGAAGGTCCTTCTGAGGAGTGAGAAGGGCGGGTGTTAGGGGTGGATCATGTGATGCTGTCAAATCAGACTGAAGCCATCAGTATATTAACCTGATATTGTGGCCCTGGACTACGGAATGAATAGTTACCATGTTTTGATTTAAATATTGTTAAAACTGCACACAAGCTCATAAACAGAAAAACCCATAAGGCCATCATGAGCTTGAATGTGGTGGGAAGAATCCTTTCTTTAAAACCCAGATTGGGGGAGTATCTTCCTGTGAAATTTATTATTTTCACATTCTCATGTTTGGGTCTGAGGGCCTCAGCGTAGATGCGCACAACTTTGCAATATTAATTGCAGTTGGATTTTTTTTTTATAACATTAATGAAAGCCTTATGCGTGCGACATTTTTCCAAAACTATGAGAATCTCCCCACCCCCTTCCCCCAGCTCCCCATCTTCCCTCCCCCTTCCTCCCAACCCTTTCGGAATATGTACAAAACCCTTCCGAGTACAGAATGTACTTTTCTTCAGTGCAGTCAATTTTTCCTAATGACCATTTATATAAACCTTGGTAATGTTGAGAACACAGAATTCCTGCAGCAATATAAATAGCTTGCAAGAACTCTGCCCTTGACCCCCACTGCACCGAGGGAATAACGCTTGTAATTACCGTTTTCTGTTAGGGGCCCATCGCCAGCAGACGCTGGCATGACCACTCCTGCTTCCTTTGGCTGCTCGGCGACCCTGGCACTGAGGCACAGCCAGCTAACGATGGGCTTGGTTGTACTGTCTAGTACTAGACAACACAGCCGATGTTCACCAAGAAGTATATTAACCAGGATAAGCCTGTCCAGAAGCAAAGCATCTCTGAATCGAGATGCGGGAACTAGGAAGTGCGCCCACAATTGCTGATGCGTCCTCATAGACTGTGTGCCTCTCAGCTCTGGTTTTGGGGAAGCATGTGGGACC
>CM053611.1:819026-861181 GCA_028646535.1 Procyon lotor
CAGAGAGGTCCCTTGTCCCTTCCATGATGTGTGGATACAGTGAGAAGATGCTGTCTGTGAACCAGGAAGTGGGTCCTTACTAGATACCGGAACTGCTGTCCCCTTGATCCTAGACTTCCAGCCTCCAGAACTGTGAAAAGTACATTTTTGCTGTTTATAAACCAGACTGGATAGCTATGGTATTTTGTTGTAGCAACCTGAAGGGACTAAGACGAATTGTGTTTCCCAAAAGATATGCTGAAAGTCCTTACCCCCGGCACCTATAAATGTGAACTTACTTAGCCTTTGCAGATAATCAGGTTAAGATGATGAGGTCATCCTGGAGTATGATGACATCCTTACAAGATGTGAAGAGTCATGGGTGCAGGGAGAAGGCCGTCTGAGGACAGAGGCGGAAACCACAGGGAGGCCTCTACCAGCCAGGGAACGCCCAGGATTGCTGGCTGCCATCAGAAGCCAGGAGAGAGGCAAGGAACAGACCCTTCCTCCGAAGCCCCCAAGAGGGAACCAAGCCTGATGAACTTTGATTTCAGACTCCTGGCCTCCAAAGATGTGAGAGAATGCATTTCTGCTGTTTTAAGACACCCAGTTCTTAACAATTTGTTACAGCAGATGAAGGAAACTCATACATGTGGGTATGAATGGATTTTTTTCTATATGAAGTTAATACATGAAAGCATTAAGAGTAGTTAGAGTTTCAAAAAGGGAAACACTTATTGAAATCAATTAAGATTATGAGTATTTGTCTCTTTATCTCCATCTGTGTCACTCATTCATAATTGTGTGAGTGCACACACCCATTCTACCTAATGGGCTTAGGGCTTATCTTTATATGGAGATCCAGGGATGATTTTATATCCTCGAACTAGGTAAAATAGAGCAGAACAAAACAGAAATCAAAGACTCTGATGGTAGATTAGAGAATGCAACGTGTGTTTGTATGTCTTCTCTGTCCCTTTCTCTCTCTGTTATGTTATTATGCTTTCATAGAACCACAGAATGGGATGCCCAGTTTTGAGTGGTTTTACACAATGGACTGTATGTAACTCAAGTGTTAAAAAATCCGTTTTATTTTTATGGAAACTTTTTTTGTCTATGACTGCCAACAAAAAGCTTTCTTTGCATTGTTTCCAAAAAATCCAGAAAACTATTCTTATTTTTGTATGTATGTGAGTACTTTTATAGAACTATGGGATGCTGAGAGTACGGCTTATTCTCTGAAAAGATCAAAAAGGGGGTTTCGTTCCTTTGCCACTTTGAAATTCCCTGAAGAAAGGACTTCAGTTTTGATGGTTGTCATATTCTCCAGACTAACTGCAGTGCCTATCATTGCGATGAATTAATAAATATTGATTCTATAAAAAATTATTATAAGTAATCATTACAAGTAAAATCCTCATAAAATCATTCTCTCCATTTAGGTCACCAGGTACTTCTGACTCGACACGGCATTTTGAAGGCAGGCATAGGCCGTGTCGAGTGCCATATTTTTTCAATGTGAGGTTTTTGTTGTTTTGTTTTGTTAGTTAAAGGCAAAGTCCACACAGTATATAAGTTTTCAGAAATATTTTTTCTCATTGAGCCACATGTATTTTAAAATATGTAAAAGCAAAGAGACATCAAAGTCTAGTGTCGGTCTCAATACTCTGCCAAGATTTGCTGTTGCTCATTGGCTATTCAGGAGGCCAAAAAGTAAGTGCCTCATCATTTCTGTGTCTCTGAGCTTGAGTAATGTCTGTGAGCCTCTAGGTTTCCATCCTACCTAAACAGGGTAAACACATCCGTTGTTTGGACAAGGAATGCCATTCTGATTTATTGTTAGTATTTGAATATTGACTGTCAAATGCATTTGTAGCCTCAGGCAAGAAATCTGTGTGCTTTGTGTCCAAAGGGCATTGAGAATTTAAAGTATAATATACGTTTATTATTGCTACCTGAAAACGCATATCTATAATAATGCTTGTGAAGACTATTAATTGTATATCGAAGTACAATTTTAAGAACTTTTGAATAGTTGAGTAAAAACTACATTAAAATAATGTAGTGTTAAGGGGCAATCTTTTGGCATGTTCCCATAGTAAGACCATTATAACTGAGTCACAATATTTAAATCAAATACTTAAAATAATATACAAAGTAGGTTATCGCTTCTCGGCCTTTTGGCTAAGATCAAGTGTATACAAAGTAGGTTAATAGAGATTTGGTTAAATTATAACTCTCTTTAGAAAAATCTGGTGTATTGACATTTATAGTGGAAAGTAAAGTACCTTTTAAGAATTATATTGAATTTGGATAATTTAGACATGAATCTCTCAAGAAGAAGAAGAAGGAGAAGGAGAAGGAGAAGGAGAAGGAGAAGGAGAAGGAGAAGGAGAAGGAGAAGAGAAAGAAAAGAAAAGGGAAAAAGAAAGGAAAAGATAGGAAAATTCCCCTCTGGGGAATGTTTCACATTTTATGAGGATGAGTTAAAAAACATTAACAACTGTACCCCGTTAAATTTTCTCAATAAGGAAAAATTCCAAAATGTATGCCATGCATGATAAAGGAGCATGGGAAAGACATAGCAGGAATAGAACTCAAGTGTATCTTATAAAAATTGTAAAAAAAAAAAAAATGATAGAAAAAAGGACTATATTTTTTCTTCATTCTTTTAAATTTAATTTTATTTTTTCAATGTTCCAAGATTCATTGTTTATGTACCACACCCAGTGCTCCATGCAACACGTGCCCTCCTCAATACATTCTTCTATTTTATCTTCTAAATACTGTATTTCAATCATTACAATAAGAAATTCCTTAAAGTTGATGAAATAAATTTCAAATTATTGTTAAGAACACTGAATCATTTTCAGTAGTTAGAGATAAAGCATGTTTAAAGTTGTCCAAGCAGTAAACCCTTAGCACAAAGTTTGTTCTGGAAAAAAAGTCTTCTGAAAATCTCTTCCCTGAATTACATTCAGCCGTATACCCAAAGGCTCCTAATATCAAAAAAATGTGCCCGTTGGGACTGAGCCTCTATTTGGTGTTGCAAATATGAAAAGCAGGTCAGCAGGAGCAAATCAGCAGCTCATGACAATGGGATATTACCATTCTTGAATAAAAAGTCCAACTTTGAAAATTTGGGCCCAAAATTAGAATGAAGTTCATGGAAATTATTTTGGGATTGTGCACATTTGGATTCATACTTGTGTACCCGAGAGATTCATTCTGATGAAGAATCACCCTCAGCCTTGACATCAGCTGTGTATTCATTTTAACATGGCGCCGTTCATTGTCTCAGTCAGCTCAGGGCTGCTATAACAAAACACCAGACTTGGTGGCTTGAACAATAAACATTTATTTCTCACAGTTTAGCAGAATGGGAAGTCCCAGATCAAAGTGCCAGCACAGGGGGTTCTTGAAAGAGTTTTCTTTCTGGTGTGCAGACAATGACCTTCTTGCTGTATCCTCACAAGGAGCCGGAGGCGGGGGGTGGGGGGGGATCCTGTCTTTGTGTCTCGTCATAAGGGCATTAATCCTGTTCATAAGGGCCCCACCCTCATGACCTGATAACCTCCCAAGGCCCATCTCCAAATACCATCATTAAGGATTAGGCTTTCAACATGGGAATCTGGGCAGGGTGGGCAGAGGCACAAATACTCAGCCTGTAGCACAGTATTAGGCCAATATATGTATTTCCCCTTGGTTTCTACGAAAAGTATGGGACTGTAATGTGAACTTTGTTTTTCAGAACATTCCATACTCTAACTCTCTTGCCCAAATTTGAGGCAGGGGAGTAAATAATATATAAGCAAAATTTCATTTTATTTATTTTTAAATTCAACTAGCCACCATATAGTACATCACTAGTTTTTGATATAATGTTCAATGATACATTAGTTGCATATAACACCCAGGGCTCATCATTTCATTTGTTTTTAACCACTTTTTCCCCCCTTGTACCTTAGGAGGAATTTCTATCAGTGTAAAGAAACAATAGGAAATTAGTTAATTTAACATTAAGATGAATGGCTCCTAAATATTAGCTCTGATCTGAAATCAAGCTTGACTTAACCAAATTAGTTTGACTCAGAGTCAAAGTCAAAGCCCATTCAATCACCTAACAGGCAATGCACCATTTTTTTCCTTCTACCATGCTTCTGTACCCTCAAATCCTACTACTCTCTTTATGGCGTACAGCACTCTATACATACTGGTCTCTTTGCTATTCATAGAACATTCTAGACATCCCTCCATTTGCTGTTACACTCTTACTTTCCTTCCTCAAGTCTTTGATCATATGTGACTTTCTCAGCAGGACTTTCTCTGACTATCTTATTTGTACTTATCTTGTACTTGCAGTAAAATCCTACCTCTTCTTCACTTTCTATACCATTCCACAGCTTTTTCATACCATACAACTCATCAACTTTTAAAAAATTAGGAAAAGTGAAATTGGGGGAAATTGGAGAGGGAGATGAAGCATGAGAGACCATGGACTCAGAGAAACAAACTGAGAGTTTTGGAGGGGAGGGGGGTGGGGGCTTGGGCGAGCCTGGTGGTGGGTATTAAGGGGGCATGTATTGCATGGAGCACTGGGTGTGGGGCATGAACAATGAATCTTGGAACACTGAAAAAATAAAATTGAATTTAAAAACATTATGCAATTTATTCATTCTATTCATTTAGTTTATTAAGCTCCATCAAAACAGAACTTATTTTTTTTTCTTTCTTGTTCCCCGATACATTCTCAGGGTCCAGAATGGTGCCTACCCTCTAACAGGGATTTAGTAAATATTTAATAAATATATGAATTAATTCATTGAATAGATAATAATCCTCATTTTGCTTTATTGTTCTTATTCCCCCAAATCACTACAGCTCTTTTCTTTTAAATGCTGCTTAAGAGCTACTTTGAGAAATCATTGCACAAGCAGTGGGCATAAAAGCAAATGCAGGGGCACCTGGGTGGCTCAGTCGTTAAGCATCTGCCTTCCGCTCAGGTCATGATCCCAGGGTCCTGGGATCGAGCCCCGCATCGGGCTCCCTGCTCGGCAGGAAGCCTCCTTCTCCCGCTACCATTCCCTCTGCTTGTGTTCCCTCTCTTGCTGTGTTTCTCGCTGTCAAATAAATAAAATCTTTAAAAAAAAAAAAAAAAAAGCAAATGCAATTCCTAACTCTACAAAATGAGAAATCAGAGTGGTATGGTGAAACCTGTGGCAGACAAGGTTACATCTCACAACAATTTCTGTACATTTCTAGCAACCTGGAACTATGAATGTTTGGCTAATAAAGACCATCCCTCTACTGTTCTCTCTAAATAGAGGATAGGAACCCATAAAGTCAGTACTCAGAAGCAGCATTCCAAAACTGAAGTTAAAGATATAAGCTTCCTTCATATAAAAACCCCCCTCCCACACTCTTTCGTGGCTCCTCCTGTCAAGAGAAGCTAAGTGAAGGAATCTAGAGGCCTCGAGGTCTCTGGACCAGCAGATACCTAAGCAACGCACACACACACACAGGTCTATTACGTCAGCAAGAAACAAAATTAAATCATGTGACGCCACTAACATCGGGAGCTAATTCCTCAGAGTAGCAAGAGCGACCCAGTAAATCCACTCCTCACTGACATATACATTCCTTGATATTAGAGCCCCATGCCATTCATCCTCGTAAGCTGAACAGACCTACATACTGAATGAACAATAGAGTAAACATAAAGACGCCCGTGGCTTCTCACTATCCTTCTTCAACATTTCTACAAGGCGGTGTTGTGCTAAGCAGTCTGACACATGGAGTTCAGGTCTAGAAGTGGCTTCAGAACGCAACTCACCTTTCTTCCTAATTTTATGAATGAGTAAATTGAATCAAGCCATTAGAAACAAGCAAGACTAAAGGCGACCACTCTCTGCTATTTGCTCGTTCAAAGACGGCCCTTCAGCAAAGATTGCTCTTTATTTGCAAGTGAGTGTGTAAGGACGTAGCAAGTGTGGGTAAGATATGCCTTATATAAATATAAACAACTGAATGTCAAATTTCTACTTTTCTTGTCTAGTTTTACCTAGTTTATTTTCTAATTAGCATGTACTTTTTTGGTATAATTAATCTACAATATACTGTATGTATTTCAAGTATGCAATTTGATGGGTTTTGACATAAGAATAAATCCATGAGGGGCACCTGGGTGGCTCAGTGGGTTAAAGCCTCTGCCTTAGGCTCAGGTCATGATCTCGGGGTCCTGGGATCGAGCCCCACATCGGGCTCTCTGCTCAGCAGGGAGCCTGCTTCCTCCTCTCTCTCTCTGCCTGCCTCTCTGCCTACTTGTGATCTCTCTTTCTCTGTCGAATAAATAAAATCTTTAAAAAAAAAAGAATAAATCCATGAGTCCACAGTCACAATCAAGTAATAAACACTCACATCACCCCCATAATCTCCTGTGCCCTTTGGGATCACTCCTTTCATCCCTCAATGCCTCATACCCAGGCAACAGCTGATCTGTATTCTTTCGGTAAAGATTACTTTGCATTTATCAGAATTTTATACAATTTTCTATAAAAGGAATCACAGACTATATCTTCTTGTGGTGGGAGAAAGGTGGGCTTCTTTCACTCAGTAATTATATAGAGATTCACCCATTTGAGTGTGCAGCGGTAGTTCATTTGTTTTTATTGCTGAATAATATTCACTGAAAAGATATATTACAACGTAGTTATTCATACATACTAAATATATGCTTTAATTTCTTTTGAATGACTACCTACAGTCATAGAGGAGGCATGCGTTTAACTTTTCAAGAAACTGACAAAATGTTATCCATAGCAGCAGGGAATTTTACATTCCCACCAGCAATTTCCTAGTTGTTCCACATGCCTGACAATATTTGGATGGTTATTCTTTCTGATGTTAGATGTTCTAATGGGTTTATGTAGTGATATCTCATTGTGGTTTCAATTTTCATTTCCATGATGACTATTGGACGTTGAGTATCTTCTCACATGCTTATTTGCCATTTTAACATTATCTTTCAAAAGGCATACGTTTTTAATTTCTCTCAAGCCTAACATCAATTTTTTTATTTGTGTGTGTGTGTGTGTGTGTGTGTGTGTGTGTGTGTATTGTGTTTTGATTTCCTACCTAAGAAATCTTTACCTAACCCAAGGAAATAAAAATTTTCTCCTTTGTTACAGTCTAGAAATTTTATGGTTTTATGTTTACATTTAGACCTATGATAACACATTTTGAGTTAATCTTTGACTTCCTCTTTCATTTCTTCCCATATGAATATACGGTTGCTAGAACACCATTTGTTAAAAAGATTATCCTTGGGGCGCCTAGGTGGTTTAGTTGGTTGGGTGTCTGCCTTCAGCTCAGGTCATGATCTCCGGGTCCTGGGATTCAGCCCCGCATCGGGCTCCCTGCTCAGTGAGGCGTCTGCTTCTCCTTTGCCCTCTGCTGCTCTTCGGCCTGAGCTCTCTCTCTCAAATAAATAAGTTAAAAAAAAAAGATTATCCTTTCCCCACTGAACTGCCTTTGTAGCTTTGTCAAAATGTGATTGACTGTATGCGTGTGGGTCTATTTTGAACCCTGTGCTCTGATTCATTGATCCATTAGCCTATTGATTCCCAAACCACACTGTCTTGATGACTGTAGCTGTAGGATAATTTTCAGTCAGGTACTATTAGTCCTTCATTTTTCTTATTTTTCTAAGTTGTTTTGGCTCTTCTGGGTCTTTTCGATTTCACATACATTTTTAAATCAGCTTGTTATTTTCTACCAAAAAAAAAAAGCCTCCAGAGATTTTGGTTGAAATTACATTGAATGTAAAGATGAATTTGTGGAGGACTGCTATTTTCACAACACTGAATCTTTCGAACTCTCTCTCTCCATTTATTTAGCTCTTCTTTAATTTGTTTCAGTAATGCTTTGTTTCAGGGTACAGAACTTATATAGGCTTTATTAGGTTTATCTCTAAGATTCATATTTTTTATTTTACTGTGGTATTGTTTTTTAAATCTCTATTTTTGAATGTTTGTTTCTAGTATACAGAAATACAACAATTTTTTCTAATTTTTTGTTGTGGTAAAATATGCGTAACATCAAGTTTACCATCTTGCCCAGTTCTAAGCGTACAGTTGCTGGTGTCAAGTACATTCATACATTGTGCAACTGTCACCCTACCCATCTGCATGGCCCTTCTTGTCTTGTAAAACTGACTTTCTACACCATCAAACGATGACTCCACATTCTTCCCACCCACAGCTCCTGCCATCCACCATTGTGTTTTCTAAGATTTTGACTACTCTAATTACTTCGTAGAAATGAATTCAAGCAGTATTTGTTTTTTCCTGACTGCTTTATTTTTTTTTTAATTTTTTTTTATTTGGGAGCGAGAGCACAGGCAGGCAGAGCAGCAGAGAGAGAGGAAGAAGCAGACTCCCCGCCGAGCAGAGAGCCCGATGCGGGGCTCGATCCCAGGACCCTGAGATCATGACCTGAGCTGAAGGCAGAGGCTTAACCAACTGAGCCACCCAGGCACCCAAATGCAGTAATGACTGCTTTATTTCATATAATACAAGGTCTTCCAGGTTCATTCATGCCATAGCATGAGTCAGAATTTCCTTCCCTTGTAACGCTGAGCAATGTTTATTGTATGGATAGACCACATTTGTTTATCCCTCCATTTGCGGTAGAAACTTGGGTTGCTTCCACATGTTAGCTACTGTGAATGATGCTGCTGTGAACACAGGTATCCACATCTCCTCAAGACCCTGCTTTTAGTCGTTCTGAGTATATATGCAGAAGGAGAATTTCTGGACCACAGGGTAATTCTATTTTTAACTTTTTGGGGACCCATTATAGTATTTCCACAGTGACTGCCCCATTTTACATTCCCATCAACAGTGCACAAGAGTTCCAATTTTCCACATCCTCATCAATACTTGTAATTTTCTGGGGTTTCTGATAGTAGCCATCCTAATGGGTGCACAGTGATATCACTCTGTGATTTTTGAATAGCATTTCCCTAATGGTTAGTGTTGTTGAATATCTTTTCATGTCCTTATTGGCCATTTGTATATCTTCATTGGAGAAATGCCAATTGAAGTCCTTTGCTGATTTTTTAATTGGGTTGTTTTGGGTGGTTGAGGGTTTTTTTTTTTTAAGTTTTTATTTAAATTCATTACCTAACACATAGTATAATATTATTTTCAGGTGTAGACACAACAAAAGAATAAATACACAAATTGGACTTCATGAAAAATATAAAGTTTAAACATAAATGGTTGTTAAGTTTTAGGAATTCTCTTTATATTCTGGATATTAATCCCTTGTCTGATATATGATTTGCAAATATTTTCTCCCATCCCATGGGTTGCCTTTTCACTCTTTAATAGTGTTCTTTGGTGCAAAATAGTTCTCTGCACTACTGAGGCAATGCCCGTTGGAAACTATCCGATGCCCATGGATTACAGTTTCCCAGTCTTGCTGGTGGAAAGAAATACAGACCATTCTCAGCCCTGGAGAGCTCTCAGGATTATTTGCTTTCCCCCCTTTGTGTACTTTTCTACATGTGTGAGCTCATTATGACTCAGCTGGACATTCAAGGGGGCTTCTGCAGGTCTATGGACTCTCGCTTTGGACTGCTTTTCCCCCCATACTCTGCCCCACAGACTCACATTCCCCCCACGCCCATCCCCGGAATCTCAGCACTGTCTCCTCAACCCAGGGAAACCACTGCACTGTACTTGGGTCCTCTCCTCTCCCCCACACTTTGGCCCGGACACTAGCCCATGAAGAAACCTGGGGCAGCCATAGGGCTCACCTGACATTTTCTCCTTTTCAAGAATCATCTTATTTCCTGATGTCCAATGCTGTGTATTCTGTTCAGTCTTTTAGTTTCACAAAGGAAGGCCATTTTGGTCCCTACTACTCTATCTTTGCCGAAAGTGGAATCAGTCCTCTAATTTAAAATTAAATGCATTCTCTTAATTTTCCACATCTAACCAAAGCCTATCATTTGATGATATTGCCTCTGTTTATGAGTTTTTTAAGCAAATATTTGTTCTTACTGGCTGGGCATCTGGGATTCTCTAGGGTATAGGTCCCCGCGGTTTATGAATAGACTGTATTCACATATCAGGACATTCCCCAACAACTATGTTGCTGACTTGCTTCTTCTGGAATTGATCTGAGAGCAGCCTCACTCACCCAACATTGTCATTAAAGCTTTTTCCTAAGGTCAATAGAGCCCTTTTCAGCATTATCATTAGCATAATTTGTCCTATTAATCAAGGTCTGTGTTTTAGAAAGGGATATCAGCAGTCCAGCCCTGATAGCATTTCAACGGTTGCATCTTAATGCAATTGTTGCGGTTGTAATTATTTTCATCTGTCTCTCCTTTTAAACTACAAATTAGAACAACCTATTAAAATGAGAAAAATTACACACATTAAATAAACTTTTTTACTAGCTTCGGCTTATCTATTGTATCAGTTCGGGTCACAATGCAGAGTCCTATATTTGAAAGTGTTGTAGGCTCATGGTGGAGCATTTATATTTTTATTACAATATGTCAGACTTTATACTTAGAGACCCATTAGGACTTACATCGACTTCATGTGAGCTCTTGGGCTCATATTGAAAATGGATGATTTTAGAAGAAAGGTAACTTAAGAAACGTCTTCTCGTTGTGTTCTTTCTCCTTGCTAGCAAATCTGAATCTATTTTGAAATGAATGACTAGCATGCTGCCATTAAACAGGAGTGTCTGCTCTGTCAAACATCCTTCCAAGTCTAGAAACATTCTGGCAAAAACCATCGTTGAGGATGAAAAATCACAAGTCATCACTTTGAAGTCCTTGTAGCTTCAATATATGTGATGTATCAGCTACTTCATTTCCAAGAGAATTTGGGGGGCTTTTTCCTGGGATTTTTTTGCTTTTTGTGGGTTTTTTGTTTGTTTTCATTTGGTTTTGGTTTTGCTTCCTATAATTTTCGCAGAAGGGATAAAGTTTTGAAGGAGCCTATTTCATGTAAATGAATTGCATGGTTTGGGTCAGGTTGCCCTGCTAGATTTTACACTTGATACGTGATAAATAATAAACGAAGATTTAGAATGGAGTTAAAGTGTCAAAGAGACAGCACTTCCGTCCTAGAAAGAGCTTACGTCTGGAAAAACTGGGCCTGACTTCACGCGGGTGGCTAGGAATCTAAAACAACAAACAACTGCGATTTGGTTTAGAGAATGATTTAGATAATAAATATGCCCAACGCCGATTTCTTTTTTAGTAATTGCTATATTTAGCCATTTTAAATGGAACAAAATAACACCTAATATAAAACACACTGCCTGATGCCTCTAGAGACAGAGCATAGAATTCTCATGATTTTTTTTCATTCATACACTAGCCTTTACTTCAGGAGAAACCGTTGGCTATTTAAACTGCTCATTATGCTTAGTTAATAGTTTTAAGTGTGAGCATTTTAAGGAGAAACAAAATATCATTCTTCCAAAGACCAGCTTGAGTTTAGATACTCTTTATTAAAAAAAAAATGTTTATTTTCTACTTCCTAAGTGAAAAATACAGTCTTGTTAAAATGGCACTGATTCTTTCAAAAACGTTTGAGTGCTTTATTGAATTGACGTGACTCCCTTCTTTATCAGTGCTATTTTTCTTTAGAAGGGCAATCGTTTGAATTAAACTGACGGCTTGATCTGCATTTGATCATTTTGTGCTCTGAAGCCCTCAGACGCTACTTCCAAAGGAGAAAATTTAAGACCTCCAGCATACTTAAATTCCTTACATTCTTCTTTATTCTGAGGATCTCCTAACTCAAGAGAGGAGGATGAGGGACATATTCGCTGATGGCAAGTTTCTCCAAACGTGTTCAACCTGGTTTGATTGCCAAATTTCAAGAATGGAGCCACACAGTCTTTCCTTTGCTTCCCTTTCACTCCCTTCCCTTCCTTTTTCTTGTTTGAGACTTTACTGAGCTATAGCTTTTTTTCTTTTCTTTCATGATGCCTTTTTGGGTGCTCTGAAGTAAAGAATAAAGCCCAAAATCCCTCACTGATAAATTTTGAATCAATTCCCTAGGGCCGCCAAACAAATGACCACACACCCAGTGGTTTAAAAGAAGAGAAATTCACTCTCCCACAGTCCTGGAGTCTAAACACTGTGATTCCTCTGAGGCTGAGGAGGGTCTCGCCTTGTGTCTTTACGGCTTCGGGGTTCCTCGTCGACCTTGCTTTGCAGAGTTGCTCCAGTCGCTGGCTCCCTAGTCACACGGCATTCTCCCTGTGTGTCTGTCTTCACTGGGCGTTTCCCCTTTGCATCAGGACACAGGTCCTACTACATTAGGTCCATCTTAATGACTTTACGTTCGCTTGCTTATACTTGCAAAGACTCTCTTTCCAAAGTAGGTTACAGTCATAGGTACAGCGACTAAGGACCTCAACATATCTTTCTGGGGGAAGTCCTTGTAACAGAATTCCACTCCGTCAGATCACAATTTATGAAACTGACACATTGTTCTCTTTTGTTTAGAAAGAGTAATTTGCATCATAAACGTGGTTTGAAACCAACTAATACGACCACTCAGACTCATTTAATGAAGAAGGAATGTTTTTAAATTATTGGGCTTAACCCTAAGCTTACTTTTATCTTTTATTAACAACATTGGTATAAATGTTTTAATGATGTGAGGTTATGGATCTATGAAGTATCCTCATATTTGGTTGACACTCGGACATAATTGTAGCTTATTATTCTTGAAAACACCAGATCGAGTGCTCCAACTCCAGGGTTCTGGATTCGTTTCACCTGACGCATTTCCGTAAGTAGATCAGACTTCTCCGCAAATCACCTTCCTTAAACTTCTCCTGAACCAGTTCCCCCGCCCCTCAGTTTTTCTCTGGTGATTGGCACCAGTGTTCCCCCAATTCTCAACCAACAGTCCCCATACCTGGGAGTCACCCCTGTGAGTCCCACATTCTCATCCCCACGCCCACCCCATGCCCACCGAGATTGCCTGTATCATCTCATCGGCAATTTCCAAGTATGTCCACCATCCCCCAAGTCATCTCTGTACCCCCTCCACGGCCTCCTAATGTACATCCTCACATTCACCCTCGCCTCACACGAATCCATTCTCCAGTTATAGCCACAGTGAGCCTTATAAAACAAAAGTCAAACCATGTCCTTCTCTATCTGAGAAAACACAATGAGAACTCACGTCTTACTAGATATAGACCCAAAAATAAAACCAAAACAAGGGGTGCCTGGGTGACTCAGTGGGTTAAAGTCTCTGCCTTCAGCTCAGGTCATGATCTCAGGGTCCTGGGATCGAGCCCCGCATCGGGCTCTCTGCTCAGCGGGGAGCCTGCTTTCCCCCCTCTCTCTGCCTGCCTCTCTGCTTACTTGTGATCTGTCTCTCTCTCTCTGTCAAACAAATAAATAAAATCTTTTAAAAACAAAACAAAACAAAAAAAAAAACATAACTAGTGTTCCAGCTGCCTAACCTACTGCTGGATGTTTCCTCTTTATGATTTTGACCTTTGTCTTAGCCTATTTCAGCTGTTACAGTGAAGGACCAGAGACTGTGGGGTTTATAAAAAACAGAGATCTCTTTCTCACACTTCTGGAGCCTGTAAGCCCAAGACCAAGTCAGCAACAGATACAGTGTCTGGTAGAGACCTTCTTCCTGGCTCATCTCCTCATCGTGTCGTCACATGAGCGAAGGAGCAAGGGGGCTTCCTAGAGGCTCTTTTATAAGGGCACTAATCAATTCATGGTGGCCCCACGCTCATGACCTCATGCCTCCTAAAAGCCTCACCTCCAAATACCATCTCACTGGGGGTTAGGCTTTAATATATGCCTTTAGGGGGGCGCCAGGGTGGCTCAGTCGTTAAGCGTCTGCCTTCGGCTCTGGTCATGATCCCAGGATCCTGGGATCGAGCCCCGAATCGGGCTCTCTGCGTGGCAGGGAACCTGCTTCTCCCGCTACCATTCCCTCTGCTTGTGTTCCCTCTCTCGCTGTGTTTCTCTCTGTCAAATAAATAAAATCTTTTAAAAAAAAATATGCCTTTAGGAGTAGGTGAACATTCAGTCCCTAGCAGACCCCAAACTATATTTATTTTTGCTTTGAAATTACAGCGTTTACAGCCCTCCTGCAGGCTATTTCTCCAATCCGTAATAAACTCTCACACTCTTCCATGTTTTTACATGTTTTTACAGCTACGCTTATTTAAGACCTCAGATCAAGTGTCGCATTTGTGACTCATAATCAACAACTCCCCGTGCTCCCTGATATCACTCAGGAAGCACAGTTCATCTTCCTAGAACATTCACAGCAATCATAAGCAAGTAAATGTGTAGTTAGCTGTTAGGCAACGTGTTTTCATTGATGGGATGTAAGGTTCTATGAGGATGAAGATCTGACTGCGTCCCTGTTAACTCTGTCCTCTGATTCTAGTACTTACCACCACCTGCAGAATGAATAAGTGTGAACGGAATGGGGACCTAATTATTAACATTGAATTCTATTCTCCTGTGATTCCCTTAAAACCACCTCCTTCACCATGGAGTTTATACTGAGCTGCAGACACCATAGGACTACACAAGAATTTAACAAATTCCAAGGTCTTGGGGCTCCTGGGTGACTCAGTTGGTTATATGCCTGCCTTTGTCTCAGGTCATGATCCCCAGGTCTTGGGACCAAGTCCCAAATCAGGATCCCTGCTTGGCCAGAAATCTGCTTCTCCCTCTCCTTCGGAACTCCCCCGGCCCCCTCACTCATGCTCTCTGTCTCGCACATTCTCTCTCTCTCTCTCTCTCTCTCTCTCACTCTCTCTCTCTCAAATAATAAAATCTTAAAAAAAAAATCCTGGTCTTGAAGATCCAAGTGTTGAGAAAGACAATACATGTTTCTTAATTAACAGAAGGTAAGAGGAGATTTCTGTGCCAATTTCCAGAATGGAGTAGAGCAAACAAGCCTCCTTGTTGTCTGGGAGTACACTTGAGTCCACAAGTATTTTTAGTGTAGATGAAAGAATGTAGCAAAATGCAAATAATTTATGTTCTGAAAATAGAAGTATAAATAATGTATTGAGTATATGAGGCAAAACTGTACATAATGTACTTCTCTAATCTACTTGGAATTCAGGGCACTGTTAACAAAGAACTGATGGATGATATAAAAAAAAATACATCAAAAGAGTGAATGACACCATGAAAAGACCCGGCAATCCTCTGCCAATGATACCATCTACATTTTTTTTTCAATTTCCTTGGAAATTTAGAGCCGTATGACGGCATTTTCTCCAATTCCTCAACTACTCCATTCCTTTTAGAGAAGAGGAAGATGTCCCAGCAGAAAGCTCTAGAGGCCAAGTTCTATAAATAGTAACACAACTCATCATTTTAACCAATGAGGAGAGATTTCTATTTCTCACTCTTTGCTTTTTTCCTGAAAACTTCAATGTACTTCACTTGCCTATTTTTAATACTTATTTATTTATTTTTAAAGATGTTGTTTATTTATTTGACAGAGAGTGGGACAGAGCGAGAGAGGGAACACAAGCAGGGAGAGTGGAAGAGGGAGAAGCAGGCCTCCCGCTGAGCAGGGAGCTTGATGTGGGGCTCGATCCCAGGACCCTGGGATCATACAATTTTCAGGACCCTGCCTGAGCCGAAGGCAGACGCCTAACTGACTGAGCCACCCCAGCGCTCCCACTTGCTTATTTTTAACATTTAATAGTAACTTCTTATGTTCTGACAAATAAAATGTAAAGCTTGTCTTAAACAAACTCAGGATGTACCATTCGAGGTCCGATTCACCGTTGTGAGAGACTTCCTCATCGGTGGGGCGCCCAGTGAGTTTCTTATCTTCACTTGTTTAATTCACCTCCAGTGTAAATTGGACAGAATTATTTTTTCTACTTCAGAGGGTTATCGTGAGGACTGCTGATTCCGGAGACACAATGATCATGAACTTAACTGTTAAGTCTCTCCTTCTTTTCCTTTTACCCACAAAGAACAAGGATCATTTGCAGCACGTTGGCAAAGGCCAACTGGGCAAAGTCAGAAGGGAGTCCCTACTGCATCCCATGTGCTCTCACCTTACGGAGGCTTTGGCTCTTCCTGGTTAGCTTTCTTATTGATAAACTCTTCTACATTTGGGAAGTGAATACTTCATTTATGATGATGTGTAAAGCCAACCCTAATGGCCTAATGGTGGCACTTTTAAAGGATGATGAAGATGGTTCCAGAAATAAACCCAGTTCCTAAAATGGCTTATACTGATATCATTTACATGACAAAGACTTGGTGTCAAAGCCTCTGTGTTCAAATCCCGGGTCTGCTGTGAGCGCTCGAGTGTAGATTTTCTTATTGAGAAAACATTGACATAGATTTCTTCTGCACGTGTATTAAGCGAGATGAAAGAGGCAAAGTCACTTGCACAGTGCCTGGCACAGAGTAGGTCCTCAACAGCAGTCTGAATATGGTCTCTTTCTATTGTGAACAGTACTGATCTGACTCATTGAATGAATGTAATTATTTAACTTTATTTAAAAGAATGTGAAAATATGTACACTGTGTTCTTGAGATTTAGACGTGACGTCACTTGCATTTTGCACACAGGCCTCGGTATAACTAGTAGAAATATCCTCTCTAGAAGGGCGCATTTGCTTGTTGGAATCGGAAACCCGAATTTAGTTCCAACTGCATCACCTAGTCTGGGTTCTGTCAGACAAGTTAAACTCTACGTCACAAACATCCTCATCGGCCACCTCCTGGGATTTGCATGAAGTCACATAAGACAACGGCTTTAAAGTCTTCGGCCCAGTGCCTAATGCCTACAGAACAACAAATATGAGACATTTGAAATAGCATAAGCATAAAGACACAGTGTATGGACGAATGTCTAAAAGGGAGAGGCATTAGGACAATCAGCAGTCCTATCGCAAGACTATTTTTAATTACAGCATTTTAAAAATAGCTACTATGATTATTCGGAACCTGACAGCGATCTGAAGCTGAAGATGTGCTGTGGAGTGTTATGCTAATCAGGAGTGCTCTCCATGCGCGAGGGAGCACGTCCCGCTAACGAGCATGGATTAAGATCCCACAGTGTGAAGGCTCGCATCTTGAAATTATTGTTGCTGTTATTCGCAGGGGTTTAGAATATGGATGGAATGCACTTCTCACTTGCTGTGAGTAAGGGAAGGTGTTAGCTGGAAAAGACACGAGATTTCCAGACCATTTGTCTCCTGGGAGAGCCTGTCGTCTGTGGTTAGAAGCTACTGCTTCTCTTTCTTCTCCTAACCTATCAAAAACCCCCATCGGAGCTGCGCCCTGATGTGTGTAGCGCAGTTCCCTAAGTCAAACACCCTAAAGGTACCAGTCATCGTATCACCTAGAAAGGTTATTACCGTAGTGTTTCTATTTGTGGGGGGTCCACAATAATAATTGTTAAAAGGGGGCACCTGGGTGGCTCAGTCGTTAAGCGTCTGCCTTCGGCCCAGGTCATGATCCCAGGGTCCTGGGATCGAGCCCCACATCAGGCTCCCTGCTCCGCAGGAAGCCTGCTTCTCCTGCTACCATTCCCTCTGCTTGTGTTCCCTCTCTTGCTGTGTTTCTCTCTGTCAAATAAATAAAATCTTTAAAAAAAATTGTTAAAAGACTTTAATTTTTTTCATTTATTCACATCTCCATCCTTTCATGTAGGGAATGTATTTTCTTTATTGCCGCTTGCCAAATGTCTTTCATCTGTTCCCCACACTACCATGGAAGGGAGTACCGTGAAAAACACATCGGATCACATTATCACTGCTCCGTGACTGTTCTCCTAGATCTGTCCAGGTTGTGCAAATTTAAGTCTTCCCTTGGCGACAGCACCTAGATATAACCACCGCTAAAATCTAGATCCAGCATTTTGCTTCAATAAATGGATCCATAGTTACACTGCGAGAGTGCCTTTGTGGTTTCGCATTGACACAATCCTCAGAACAAATCATGGAGAAAGTAGGACAAGTATTCCAACCCACATGGGCAAGAGCAGAAGTAAGGGGTGGGTACACATACACAGCAAAGGAAAGACATTAAACATGATACTTTTGATCCCCAATATTTCCTGAATATTATTGAAAGGAACTTGAATGGATCAGACATGACAACTTTCAAGTATTTTACATCCGTGTCTTTCTTTGGCATTTATGTTTTTTCTTGAGATCCCATAGTAACTCTGTGAGACAATTGGATGAGGTGCACACATAAGTATTTTGTATTCATTCCTTCATTAAACACACACACACACACACACACACACATTGAGCACCCGCCATTGTTTTTACAAAGTTTCACTAACATTCAAAGGCAACGAGGAACCAAATCAAGACAGTGCATCGGGTACTATTGGTGCTCACTGTACTCTCCGTCGGTGCACCCACAGTAGAAGAAAATGCCAGTTTTATTTCAGAATGCCCCTGATGGTTGGGGCACCTGGGTGGCTCAGTGGGTTAAGCTTCTGTGTTCAGCTCAGGTCATGATCTCAGGGTCCTGGGATCGAGCCCCGCATCGGGCTCTCTGCTCAGCGGGGAGCCTGCTTCCCCTCTCTGCCTCTCTGCCTACTTGTGATCTCTCTCTCTGTCAAATAAATAAATAAAATCTTTAAAAAAAAAAAAAAAGAATGCCCCTGATGAATCAGAACCAAGTATTAAGTTAGCTAAACCTTCATTCTTGAGTATGTCTTTTCATTATCTGGGAATAAAAATTCTGAAATGCATACAAAGCACTCCTGCTGTGCCAAAATACAATGGGTATTCGGAGGAAAGGCACCTGTGCAACTGAGAGGCTCAGTGGCCACTCTTTCAGGGGCTACCACTTTTGCCTGGAGAATGACTAGCAGACCAAATTATTTCATCATGGAGAAGATCCTTATAAGCCAGTGAGCCAATAGTTTATAAATGAGCAATGCAGGCTCTCACACAATCAAGGTCCAGTGGGTTTTCCTGTCAAAGAGTGTGAAAAGTTCATTGATGGGGTTTTGGTTTCCACATTGGAGCTAATCTCTAAGAAATAACCTCTTGTGAAATTTTGGTGTATTATCAAAGATTATTTACAAATAGATGGATTAGTTATTAAAAGACTTCTTGCATTCCCAACTGCATGTCTCTGGGGACAGAATTTTCTTCATATACTTCAACAAAAACAACGTATTTGATAGGCGGGATGCTGAAGCAGGTATGAAAATCCAGTCATCTGCTATCGCTCAAGAAATCTGCAAACACGACATAGTGCCACTCTTCTCATCACATTTCCTTTGTATTTCAGAAAACACTTATATTAAAATGGGATTTTTGTTAACCTGTAATTAGTTTATTATGGTAATTTTTAAATGGATTATTACATAAATATCTATTTTTTAATTCTGTTTTAATTTCTAATATAGTACATATTGATAGATATAACTCATACTAGCAAAGCCTCTTTGAGGTCCTCTATAAATTTAAAGAGGACATAGGATTTTCCAGGGCACATACATTTTGAGAATGGTGGCATATAAGAGGAGACAGCTGCAAAATGATTTGTAGGAAAAAAGCTTTGAAATCTCTGAACGGCCAAGAAGTTCTCCCAAAATACATTGTTGTCGCAAAGACTGATCTTTCATTCTGAACAATGGTTTCCCTTTGGTTAATCCTGTTCTCTCCATGTGGTCCTAAACAGTTCTGTGTTAAATTATTTATGTCAAATTGGGTGAGGTAGTGGAAAGAGGTTAACCATTGGAGGAAAAAAATAGAGTATGTTTCAAAAGCTTTCTCTAGTGCTTACTTAAATGACATCAGCCTTGGTTGGACCTCGCGTAAAGAGGGGAGACTATTATATTATCCATTATTATAGATCCGTCTTATTGCTAAATAGGAAAATATATACAAAATGCCTGTTACAAAGGGAGTCCTTAAGGAATGTATGTACTCTCTCTTGGTCTCCACTCTACATTGAACTAGCTCCCTGGGTCATTTTCCCGAGCAGAAGAAGCAGTTTGCAGGAGAACGGTCAGGAGAGAAAGAAGATGAGAAAAGGAATCGTCTGAAAAGCTGTTAGGGGCTTAAGATGAGTGCTTCCATTCCTACTACACATGTCCCAGCTCCCGGGCAACCCCAGACTGAACCCCAAAGCTGGACGGTCCTTTCGTGACTTGCACCTCAGATTTGCCTCATCATGGCATTTCCCAATGTCACCATAATGCCTATTTGGAATGTCTGTTAAGCATTCCCCTTTTTAATAATTGAACCCGTTGGCATACGCAGAGTCGGAGACATAGACAGTTTTCTCTTGCGATGGTGTTTGCAATTTTATTGTTTATTGAAGTTCTGAAGCATCATGGCTTTGGTCTTGCCATGCAAGACCGCTGAGGAAACATCAGTATTAATTCTTGTTCAGACAGATCATTGAAGGGATATCAAACACGCGCAATCCACCCGCCACTGACCACATTTATTCTCTTGGTTACTCATTCTTGTAAGGGGTTTGCAAGATATTAGCTTTGACTTCACTACATGGTAAAGTGAGGGTTTTCTACATTTAGGGTTCACTTCAGAAACACCCTATTATGAAATAGATGTGAAATTGATACTCATTACCTAGCAACAAGTTATATTTTTAAAGATTTTTAAATTGTAAAATTAATATGTGGTTACACTAAAATATCTAGAAAAACTGTATTTTAAATACGACAGGCTTTATTACACTGATTTTTTTTCCCAGCTAATTCACTGAGTAAATCATAAAGAAAGGAAGCTTAATAGTCACTATGTAGGGCAGACTGCCAGCAGTCTCATGTGGTATAAAACACATGAGTTCCAAAAACAAAATTTGAGTTCGGTCCTCACTGTGTTCTTCCCATCGACCGTACACCGTATCGGACTATCCCCATAGAACACAAAGAGCTATTGGTATAAATCTACGTGACCTTGGAGAAGCCATTCACTTCTTTGAGCCTAACATGTCTTCTATAAAAACAGAGAGAATAATTTTATTCTTAAAGATATGTGTCAGCATGTGTGTGTACATGCATATGTGTGTGTGTGTGTCTGTGTGTGCGTGGTGTGAGTGTGTGGGTGTGGGCAGGGGGAGGTGCATAAACCCAAATCTACATGAACACAGTCAACTAATTCCCTATGTTATTCTGCTGAAACAACCAGGCAATTGTCTCTTCTTTCCTGCTGCTGTTCAGTGATGTGTTTACTCATTTCTTCCCAAGATTATGGCTTTGCACGGCAGCTTCGATGGGAAACTGCCATTCTCCTGTGTTTTTACTGGAAGGCGAGTAGACGAGCGAGAGCCAAAAGTCCACTGGGGGTTACAGATGTTTTGAGAGCTCAAGTAGATATTCACAGCTTCCAAGTGCTGAACAGTCCTTGCTAAACATCTTTTTATGGGTAGTGATTGAAAATTTTCAATGGAAATAATTTTCCAGTTGAAAGAATAAAAACCAAAAAAAAAGAATTATTATGGGAAACATTGAAAATCCCTTTACACCTACAGATTTTGCTAGTCATTGTATCGTTTGGGTGTCCTGAGCTGTGGGTTAGGTGGGGGAGTCTTCACTCTCTGTAGGTTGGTCGCTCAGCCTCTTTGAACCTCGCTGAGGGACACGAACGCCTGTCCTTAAGGGCTGTCACTACTCGTGTCATACGCGGGAAGGAAAAACCATTTCCTTTGGCAGTTCTTACACTTAAAATTACAAGCTGTTCTCTTTCCTGTGGCCCCTGCTAAAAAGCAAGTCTCAGAGGATGATCTCTCTCAACCTAAGGAGAATTTTATAAGAAACAGGTTACCTCGTTCAAAAAAACAAAAAAACAAAAACCCACAAAAATTGTAAACAGCACGAGTAGCTCTAAAGCAGGACAGTTTCTACCAGGCTACTGGTGAAGTCAGTCTGGGAGGAGGGAGCTGAGCTACGTGTGCCCCACACAGACTCTCTTTGTCCTTGGAGCCTTAGAACATTTGGGCAGCTCAGCCAGCATGAGGCAGGCTGGCAGGGGGGTGGGGGACGCTGGTCGAGAGAGGGAAAAGATGGTATTTGTTACAATATTGGTTGGTGTCACATTTATGGGAATGGAACCAAACCAAAAACCAGCGGCTGGCTGTCATGCATGTGGCCCCGGGGGACAGCATCCCGGGGAGATGTTTCTGTGTGATACTGTCCCGCCTGGGGAAGCAGGTCCAGCCGCAGAATGCCATCGCCACCAAATCTCCTTGGCTTGTGAACTGTGGGCCCGGGCATCCCAACAAAGGACACTTCAGAGAGTCTTCCTGGAACAGTGAGTTTCCATGTGTCCAGATGACATCACCCTCAGGAAGCCCGAAGGAAAGGCAAGGCTCGGAGGGGGGCCGTGCAAAAGACTTGTTTCCTTTCCAGCAGGACCCTCAAATTAGACAGCCTTTTGTCAAGGCTTTAAAAAGAAGAGCATCAAAATAATAAGCAGAGGGTTGGGTGGCGCATCCAGCGACACTGTGCTGTTTTTATAAATAACTCGAAGAACGCTGCCCCTTGGCTACGGATACTAGTGTAGGAAGTAAATAGGGACAGAAAGCAACACTATCTTGCTGTGAGTGTAGAAATCCCAAACAGGATTTAGGTGGGAAAAACCATCTATCCCCAGAGAGATGAGCTTCTCATCCTTGATGTATCTGCTGAGATGTACAATCTGGGAACCGTGAGCTGAGCCCGGGGACCGACGCTGGTGTAAAATCATGACTCCAGATTTGAGTCCCTGAAGACCCCTCACTGAGTGGTAAGACCTCTTGATCATGGGAAGCAAATCATTAGAAATCCACGTACAAAGGTGAGAATCTATATCCTGAGCTTCGGGGATGCCAATAAGGATCCGTTCTGTCTATTATCAATCTATTTCCCAGTTACTGTCCTTGAGATTCCACATCTGTGTTTTAAAGAAAACAGCCGAATTCCAAACTGTCGGCAGGAACTCCTAGGTTAGGTATCCTATTTTATTCTCGGATGTGGGATAAACTTGACTAGTGGGAGAACAAGGAACTAGATAAAAGTAAAGTAGGGGGAGGAGGAGGAAGGAGTGTAGTTATAAACTTACACATCTTAGGAAATCCTTCCAGAGGAAAAAAATGATGTACAACGTGTGTTTTCTTGGATCTTGCCTCCTAAACCTCTTTTCTCTAAGAAATACCAAGTAAAAAGGCAGAGAATAGCTGATTCTTGTAAAATACATTTATTCTCAAAGGGAGTTTTCCTTCTCCACTATAAACAAAATTCAGTAATTGTCCTGGACCTTATATATTTCCCCAGTACATTATAACTCGGCCGTAGGAACACAGACTATCTTAAAAAGGCCTTGAACTTAATCCATTTACACACCTCACCACCCCGCTTTGTGTCTTTTAATTGTTAACACAGTGAACTTCATTTATTGACCTAAAATTTGGCTCGCACAAAATTATGCTTTGAGTTGGAAATGGTCAGTGACCACTCGAGAATTCATCTTGCTCTTAAATGAGAATAATAATGGATTTATGTTATTAGAAAGAAGAAAATAACTAGCTGAACGAAGAGATACCAGTCACAGCCCCGTGTTTGAAGCTAAATTGTTTCCAGAAATGAAATGGCTTTTCCCCGGAGGCCTTCATGGGTGGAGACAGAGACTTCATGGGAGAAACATGTTCTTGGCAAATGTCATGAAAAGTGTAGCTTCACGCCACAATTTGTTAACATTTATGCTCAGAATAGTAAACCACTCCTTCCAACAAGTTGAATTTGGCAGACATCCTGTAAGAAAAAAGTTGGGTCAGAGAGCCCTGCTCAGGAGCACAAACAGAAAGAGATACGGGGAGTTTCCCTCTGCAGGGATACCAACTGCCCTACCAGCCACGATGGCGTCCGTGAATGGTCTCTCGGCCACATCTCGGGAAAACACCCTCGCAGGCTCCCCTGGACAGTAGGCGGGGGAGTAAAAACATCGCAGCCTGGATGATTAGCAATGTCCTAGGACGTCCCGAGCACACAGTACTGCAGGCCGGGAGGAGTAATCAATACATCCAAGGTGGAGAACGTATACTCTTCCTACCAAGAACCGCTGCCAAATTTGCCAAGAAATCAGCTGAGTTCCAAAAACCAGTAATGGAATGAACAAATGCTGTTGACTAATTGCATAGAGAAGATGGAAAACAAAAAACGAAACAAAACAAAATCACCGACAGGTTCTTGAACAGTCAACTTACCCCGTAAAGGAGAGCTGGGAACGTAGCTCTGAAGTGCATTTTTAAGATTTTTTTTTAAGATTTTATTTATTTATTCGACAGAGAGAGAGAGATCACAAGTAGGCAGAGAGGCAGGCAGGGAGAGAGAGGGAAGCAGGTTTCCTGCTGAGCAGAGAGCCCGATGCGGGGCTCGATCCCAGGACCCTGAGATCATGACCTGAGCCGAAGGCAGAGGCTTCAACCCACTGAGCCCCCCAGGTGCCCCTGAAGTGCATTTTTAATATCCTGTTAAGACTAATCAAGGGAGGTCAAGGAACGATAGAGCAGGGGGGCGGGGGGGACCTCTGAGGAGGAAGATATCCAGAAGGCTAAAGACGGGCATAGGCCAAGGAAGGGGAAGAAGGAGGTCGGCGCTCTCCCACACACAGGTAAGCCCTCCCACCCAAGCCGGGTCCCATATTCTCCTTTCCAGAATGGCGGAGTCCTAACCATGGTAACCACGAGAGCAAACCAGAGGGGGGAGCCTGCCCAATACATGCATCCTGCATATAGGATACAAAACTACACTAAACAAATTGAAATCTCAATATGCACTAGAAGCCTCACCGGAGAAATGCAGTGGGGCCTCCCGAGGGGCTGGGCTTTGGCAGGATTGGGAGGGGCCCGGCTCGGCGCTCACACAGCCGGCCCTCCTGACACGTGCACCGTGGCTCTGGAGGAATCCCTCTCTTGGTCGTTTCTCACCATTCTGATGTGTTCAGATAACTTTTGATTATGGTTTATTTCCCGATCTCAAATCATAGAGGATAATAATGTCGGTTTTCCAGGGATGGTTTTCTGCTGTGTTTCTGCTGAATCCTTTTTATCATCCTTTTAAAATTTCAAGTCATTTTTAGGTGCATTCACCTGCAAGGTCCCATGTCATATGTTCTTTTCATCTCACCTGGTTGTCACCCCACCCTCCTTCCCCTGACATAGGGGAACCTGAGTTCCGGGGTTTAGGGGACATGTCTTCTGCTTCCCGATCCTCCAACCACCGTGACCCCGGGAGCATGCGGAGGGAGGGTGCGTCACCAGCCAGAGCTTCTGGGACAAAGCACCGCAAACCGAGTGACTTAACACAAGCATACTGTCTGCCAGTTCTGCGGGCAGGGTGTTGGGAGGACCGGTCCCTTTCGAGTCCTCTGTCCCTGGCGTATAGACGACAGTGTTTTTCCCGTGTCCTCACTTGGTCTCCCTCTGTGTATATCTTTGTGTCTACCTTTCCTCTTCCTGATAGTTTGCCAGCCATAGTGGATTAAGAGCCACCTAATGGCCTCATTTTAACTTGATTATCTCTGTAAAGATGTGCAAGGAAGGAAAGACACCCCCTGCTCTCCGAGGTTCCATAACTGGGTCCATAGAATATACTGACCAGAGGCAGATTAACAGCAGAAAGAGATGCACATTTATTAATTTCTAATATTATATGCACGGGAGCACCACAGGATAAAAAGCCAATACCCCAAAAGTTGGTGAGATCTGAGAGCTCATCTAGCATCCTAATAGGGGACGGGAGGAACGGGTTAGGGGAGATGGCTGGGTCCCTAGAGGAACAGATGGGAAGGGGACAGTTTGTGACTGTCTGGCTGTAGGGTTGACTTCTCAGGTCCTCTCCTGTGATAAGAGTCAGTCTTCCTGGTCAGTGAAGCTCCCGGGCAGGGGACTGAGAACATGGAGGCCCTTTTGGAGAATCTGTCTTCAGGCAGGTGAGCGGAGTTCAGAGAACACCCCTCCCTGCACCTGCTGTGTCTCGAGTGCCTTCCGCTCACATCACCGGCATGCCACGGCCACGCATCTGCGGTGGCACATCCTGGATACCTTCAGACAGTATCTCCAAACACAGCCACGATCTGAGCGACTGGAGGTTAGGATTTCAACATGAATTGTAGAGGGGGACACAATTCTGCCCATGACAGGAGTCACAAGACAGGTGCCCCTCACCCCAACTCCTTTGAAAAAGAAAATTTAATTGTAGTAAACACTTAACATGAGATCTACCCTCTTAACCAATTTTGAGTGTATGATACATTACCCCTGACAAGGTACAATGCAGATTGCTAGAGCTTTCTCATCTCACCTGAGACACTTGCCTGTAGATCGATCACTCCCCATGCCCCCCCCCCCAGCCCATTAACCACTTTTCCCGTCTTCGATGTTATGAATGCGACTATTTGAAGATTGTCTCCTGTTAGTGGCATGGTGCACTCTGTCCCTCTGTGTCTGGCTCATCTCAGCACAACATCCTCGGTATTCATCCGGGTCATCTCGTACCGTAGAATTCCCTCCTGTTCACAAGCCGGTAGTACCCATTGGTGTGGACACAGCACATTCTCTTCACGCACTCAGCTGCCTAACTCTTGTGTTAAGACTCGAAAGGGGGGGCTCCTGGGTGGCTCAGTGGGTCAGGTGTCTGCCTTCGGTTCAGGTCATGATCCCAGGACCCCAGGATCAATCCCAGGATCGAGCCCCTCGTCAGGCTCCTTGCTCAGCAGGGAGCCTACTTCTCCCTCTGCCTGCTGCCTGCCACTCTGCCTGCTTGTGATCTCTCTCTCTCTCTGACAAATAAATAAATAAAATACTAAAAAACAAGAAAAAGACTGGAAGGGTCTCGTTTAGAGGAAAGGCAAACGTCTCTGAGCTGCCCACTGCCGAGTGTCCTCTCTCCTTGTTAGCCCCACTGCAGCACTGACGGGCCAGCAGGGATCTGTGCGTGCATGGGCTGCAGGACCCATGGCTGGACCCAGCCTGTCCTCTTGTACCCTGTCTGCCGTCACAGCCCGGAGCGGCTCACAGCTGTGGGCCCTGCACATCTCCGGGCCTCCGGGTGCAATGTCAGCAAGACAGTGCAAGTCTGGGCCGGCAGCGATACCACGTGGCCCTGCCGCAGCGTAGTGGGTGCCCCGCAGCTCTGACAGTCCCCTTGCTTGGTACAGGCAGGCCGACCAGGCTGCTGGCCGTCGGTTGTCCAGGGAGAAAATGCCCACCTCGAAGCCCCTCACCCTTGCTATAGGAAACAAGAGAAGCACTCACTTCCTGCTAACTCTTTATGGCGTAAGAGCTATAACCAAGATTCCCTGCCCCCCCTCCTTTTATAAAATGGACCTTGGGGTGACGATTGAGAAGAGGAGGCTGGTTCATTCTCAAGAGGTTTCTAGCCCCACTGACAGAGGACTCCCTTTATGATCTGGGATTCTGAACCTTCCCAGACCGCCCAGCTTCAGGTCACAGCCATCGATCCCAGAGGGGCAAGGAGTGTCCCACTCAGTTTTGTACTACAAAGGGTTTGGGGACTACCCTAAGAGTACTTTCTCAGATGTACCCTGGCACTCCCAAAGCACACTACAGGCGTCCATGTTCTCAGCAAAGACACCGGATTTTCTTATTAAGATGAGAGTTTTATGATGGACAGAACTGGGAGGAAATAGCACCCAGAGGAATCCACATTCTTTCTCCAATTAACCTGTCCCTCGGGGACCAACATGCCGTTGCAGTAGGAATGACAACCAGGAGGAAGTGGGACACAATGTGACATCCAGAAGGACACAGAAGTCCTTTGCTGAGAAAATACGTCCAGGAATCTCTTCTTTTCAGATCACGGAGGCATGTCGGTGGTTACACTTGAGTAAACTATCTCCATTCCTTGAAATCTCTGTTCCTAAAACACAGCCTCTTAACTTGGATTTGGCCATTACTGGAAAGAAACACTGAGTATTTTTGAAATCCAACTATACTTTACTCATCTACTAATAAGATGTTTTGACATAGTCTAAAGTTACATTTAATAATATTTTTGGTCTTTTCTAGTTTTAAGAGTAGGCGTTCGGGCTCATTATAAAAGATGACAAAGTTTTCACAATCACTGTATTCTACATTGTTAGATAATTTTCAAAACATTTGTATAAACTATCTCCAAACTAGAACTTCTCTTTCTGCATTCGCATAAATGAGGCCCCCAAAGGTACTACATCTTAGGAACTAAAACAGATTTGATCCGGGCCTTTTTTTACTGTGAAATAATTGTTTAATGTTTAAAAAACTATTTTAAGTATCTTATTAACACCACTTTTAACATTTTGATAACATGAAACACCGTTTAAGAAACAGTGTCATGAAAAAAAAAAAAGGAACAGTGTCATGAACTATATTCAATCTATATGATGAAGATAAGATAGTTCATAATTGGAAAGACAGACTGGCCAATGTTTTCTGAACACATTTTCATGGTTGTCAAGAATAACTATCACCAAAGTCTTGATGATATTCTTTTTTTTTTTTTGAGGTAAATATTTAAATATCTGTAAAGGTACACAGTTTCATATATTATATTCTAGTTTTTTTTCAGGCTGAAACTATTGTTCAAAACATTCAGTAATGTGAGAGGAAAAATCTGTTTTTCAAAAGGTCAGCGGTTTCCCACAGGAGGGGAGGTAGTCAGTCAATCAAATAGCAGGCTTTTCTCTAATGCAAGTTTTTATGGTAACTGATTCTGTTGTAGTGACTTATGAAAATGATGCAAATAATCTTCTATAAGGACACTGATTCCTTCCTTAAAAGAGTTCCCTACCCATTGTTTCACACAGTTTACTGAAGCTCCAAAAAGTAATAATAATTATAATACTAAAAGCAGCTATATGCATTTTACACAGATATATTAGCTAGATTTCCACAAATATTTAGAAGAATTTATGAAAATATCACAGGGTATTGAAAACTATCCACATGCAGTAATTAAGGATTTTAAAATAAAATTTTGGCAGGCTGTGGTTGAAAAACAAGTTGATATATGTAAATATATGCTATTCATCCAATTGTGTTGGTATCATATTTTGGAATGGAGTGTTTATTTCCATGGCATCCATACCATGGTGAGTGCACTTGGTGGCTCGTGTTCATGGATTTAGTAGAATGTAGGGCTGCGTGTTGACCAAGGTTTCACCATCACCCATAGCTGACCCGTTGACTTGGCTTGACCATATCAAGGAGGCATCAGTCCTTCCCATGGGGCCCTGAACTTTGAGTAATCCGTAAGCGTGAGAAAGTACTAAGGGCACAGAATTCCCCCTCAACTGCTTATCCTGAAAGTCCGGAACCAACTGACCACGAAAAGATTTCCAATGAAACTGCCTCAGTCATACTATCTGCTGTCCACCTCACCCCACCACCCTCCCAAGTCCTACACCCCGCCTTACTCTCCCTAAACCAGACCCCTGTTTGATTTTGAGATGCGTGCCGATCGATGTGCTCTCCCTATTTCAATAGTCTTTCCTAATATGTCTCTCTTAAGTCTAGATTTCTTTTAACTTGATCTCACACACACACACATACCTTTTAACTGCAAGTAAGAGTGCGTTCAACATGTCTATTAAGTGATTCGTATGCAACCTGTGAGGTGTTAGATGAAGTATGAGAAAATGTCACCAAGTAATTTATTTTAAAAACCACACAAAGTATTGAGAGAGGCAGTCCAGAATGGTTAAGAGTTTGGACGTGTAGTTAGCCTCCAGGAAACACACAACTTGGCTACTTTGGTAAATAAATGGGATTGTGATTGAGCCGGAGCCCCAAAATAATGTCTGAAAATGAACACACAAACAAGACGTGGAGCTTCTTCTGAAAGGAATAAAGAAGAGCTTCCCTATTTTATAGGTCGGTGCCTTCCCTCATTTCTCATGTATTTAGCATTTGTTTTACACTTGGCACTTCACAGGAGTTCAAGACCAGAGCATGGTTTGAATTCAACCCAAACCATTTTCTATTCTCGTGTTATTTCACTGAACTGGCTGACATGATAATCCTGAATTGGGGTGACCTGACTTTGATAAGCTACCACAAGAAACCAGTAGGTTTTAACATGCAAAAGGAGAAGGGGAAAGATGAAATTGGGGAACTGTGAGACTGAGCAGGGAGCCCTCTCCTGTGTGTGGAGGCTGTACTCTGTGCCAAGTTCTCTGCAATGTGGTCACTTCCACTAACACACTCACCAAATATAGAAGATCAAACCAAAGTGCCACCCCCAACACTGGCTCATTTTCTCAGCAGATCCCGGCTTATTTTCCTAAAAGTAGGAGGGGAGGATGAGAGGCTGTGGTATGCACAGGGGCCCCAGACGGGAATGAAGGAGTCATTCACTGAGTACAAGAAGAGCCGGACCCTGAGACTAGTCAGGATGCTCCACGAGAGGGGACAGAGCTCAGTGGCCACTCCACTGGCTTCAGCTCCCCAAATTGCTGTCTTGAATAAGTCCCTCTTCCTTGACATTAAAAGGCCCCACTACACACCTAGATAGCTTATTCCAACCTGCTGAATCCTTGTGATCTAAGAAACACAAGGTGCTCGTTGCCAACACTGACTCTCTAGGTCTTCTATGGATCAAAGAAAACGTAAGATGAGGAGGATGTTTCTGTCCTAAGAAAACAGAAGCAGAGAGAATTAAGGCAGACAGTAAGCAGGGGACACTTTGACTGTACATTTTGGCTTTTGCCTTTTGCTATTTCTTCCGCTTTACCTATTGACGTGGTATCCCAAAATAGTTGTGTTTGTCTAGCTGTTCGTAAATTTGAATCTCAAGAATCAATCAAAGTCGTTCCCCGTGCCAACCAGTAGGGTAAGAAGGGATGACTCTTGCAGGATGGAACTGGACAACAACCTGGCACGCCGGAACTCGCGTGGATGCTGTCTGGGTGGCTGGACTCCGTGGTCGGACAAGCGTGGACACAACAGCATTCCGTGCTTGAAGACAGCACGTCCATTGCACATCGTCGGGTAGGAGACTGGCGATGAAGGTTTCCGATTTTGTAATGATGCCCGTTTAGGTGTCATTTCTCCAACCATTCCTTTGGGGGATGACGTTTGAGTCATTGCCTCTGAGCAACCTCCTTAGGAATGATTTGAAGATCGTCAGAACTTATCTGGGTTCGTATAAAGATGATCTTTCCAATATTATGGGTGGGACTCTTCTGTTGGAATTTAGAAACTCAGTCATTATTTCAAGTAACTAAATCAAGCTGCCCCAATGTAACTACACACAGCTTTCCTAAACCTATTTGGGTCGTATAGGGAACTCATTACACATGCAGAGTATCAGCTTTTTGCTATTATTTTCTAGCTATTTATGTTTGTTGGCATTTGTCCAGATCGGATCATGTCCATTCCCCTCATTCACGCCTGCACGTTGGAAAGGCGCACCCCCAAAGCTGAAGGTGTCCCCTCTTGGTGGTGCCCCGGCATGCACTTCGTGGAAGGACTCACTCCCCCTGTTTGCTCACCTGGCCTCTGCTTACTAATTTTACTAACTTGTCAGGGTTCCTGTATTAAACATAAGCCCTATTAGGCTCTCTGTCTGTCTTTCTCTCTCTCTGATTTTAATGCATTATTTTCGTTGTCATTGCTGCTGTTGGGTTTTTTTGGGGAGGGGGGAGTGGTTTTCACTACATCATGGGTTGGAATACATTTGTCCATTTATTTTCTCCCAGGATGGGAGGTTTTATTTTTTTTTATTTCTTGGTCTCTTGGGTACACGTATCATTCCAGACTGGCAGTTGGAGCTCTGTGATCCAGCATCCCGGGCAGAGCTAGGCCACACCCTAGGCCAAGTAAATCAGAAACGGTGGGGGCCAGGGTGCTTTAGGAGCCGCCCTGGGGAATTCTGACGTGCAGCTGATGATAGGCTGGTGAGGGCCTAGCGGTGGCCTCTGCAGATCCCCAGCCAGAGACACAAAGAGACCCGCTCTAATTCACTTCCTCTTCGTACTTCAAAGAGGTTTGTGACTACACTATGGGATCAAAGGGATTTCGAGCCCCTGGGGCCGAGGCTGCCCGAGGGCTCACAGCTCTGCAGCCCGAAAGGCTTTGAAGTCCCCTGGATTGCTAAGGCAGAGAGACGGGGTCCATCCACTGCAGGCACCAAGGCCACAATTTGCCAAAAAGAACTGCTTCCCACGTCCCTACACAGCGAGTCCGATGGGTGGGAAGAAGACCATCACCCCAACTTACGCTTTAATCTTGGCTCTATTACACGTCGCCCTTTAGAGTAAAGGAATACTTAGGGTCTACAAAGAAGTTAAGAATGATTTTCTTTTCAGCCCTTAATTCATATGTCATTCAAAATTTATCTGAGGTGGTGGGAAAAGCTTTCTGTGTTTGATTACAGAGAAAAATAACAGGACGATGAATTCGTTGTCCATTAACATTTGCCTGTAGGTAGCTGGTCACCTGTAGACATCAGGTCTCTGCAGAACAGATGTCGACTCAAACATCCATTAACAGCAGAAGAAAAATGCAGATTCTACTTTCTAAGTCTGTATCAGAACCTGACTATGTCCAAGGGAGGGAACGGATTCTGGATGTGATAACTGACCACAGGTGCTGTTCCTTTTTTTTTTAATGAACATTTCTAGGAACACATGATCCCCAATAGTTTGGCTTTACTGTATTTTTGTGCCATAATCTGGTTGATTCTAAATATTAATATGTTAGAACTGCTAGACAACACAGGAACTGATAACATTACATTCCTAGAAAGACGCAAATACTTTTTTTAAAAAAACACACAATAGGAAAAAAAAAAAAACCAACCCATAAGCCAATTTGCCAGCTGGGCTAATGCTCGTATTTACATATCTTATGAATTTTGATCATCAGGTCATTCCCCAGCAATAATTAGCTGACTTCATAATACCAGAAGCTAGAAGTAGGTTATCAGAGTTCAGGAGTAATTCACTGAGTCTTTTTTAGAAATAAACTAATGACACAGTTTAGAAAGTAAAGCATAGGGCAAGAGCAGATTTCACTCAGGCCGAATTTGACAATTAAAATTTAATCTATTAATGTGCATTATAGGCACATTGTGTTTTATGAGAAGTCATCTCATTTTTTTAACAAACCGAAGTAACATATTAAATACTAACAGACTGAATTAGTTATTTCTGGCTATGAAAACCTTATCTGTACCCAAAGGCTGTTTGTTAAAAAACACACTGTAAGAGGACTGTCTCCTCCAGGTGGGAAGGGGAAGCTGTCCCTGCAAAGCAAGGTAGTATTAAGTAGTGACTTGATGTGGAGTAAGAAAATAGCTACGTACATCGTTCGTAGCTACTACCGTTAGCTAATCCAGGAAAGATGCATAAACTTTAAATGTTTTTCCTACCATCATAAGTGGAAAGGGCTCACGTTGCGCTGAGCCAAAGCTGAGGGCAAACATTTCGCACCTCTGCACTCTCACAAGGATGACTAAGCAGGGCCCTGCTTTCATCCACTTCTAGCCAACTTTACAACGAAGCTGAGATATTGGCAGAATCCTTATACTTGATTAAATATCTGCGGTACTTAGCTTCGGAGCCGACCAGCGATTTCCCCAAGGCCCTGAGCTGGAAAAATGGTGCTGGACAGGCAGGACTGACTTTTCCTGGCCTCAGGTACTGAGTGCTGGAGGCTTGGACACGGGCCTTTTGGAGATTTAATCGGCAAAGCCCCACGGGACCACTGTCTGCTGCAGCGGGTGGAAGAGGGTAGAACCTCTCCCACGGGGGTGCGTCTGCATCATCCGCGGCGGTGTCACGTGCAGATTCTGAATTGGGGGGTCGGGGGGGGGCTGATCCGGAGCATTTTCACGGGTTCCCAGGTGGTGTGAGTGCTGCTTGCCCACAGACCACAGCTCGAGGGGCAAGAGCGTCCTTCTTCGGAGGAGCGGGGGGCCTCACCACCTCCTCGTGCATGGAAGTCAGGAAGTTAGGGTTGGAATCCTAGAGGCAGGGGCTCGATGGGCACCTCAGGGAGGCTGCAGGGGCTTCCATAAGCCTGGATGCCTCACCTGCAAATGGGAATGGCAGTGCTCGAGGCTCAGGCATGATTCTGGAAATCACCTGAGATACTACATGAAACCGAGATCACAGAGAATGAGGGAGGAACAAGAGGCGTGTAATACACGCTAAAATTCTTCCTCGGCTTTGAAAGGAACACATTAGTCTGCTATCAAGGGAGGATGGTCAAAATAATGCGACATCGTAATTTCCCCTGTCTTGGAGAATTGACTCCTGCGTATGTTTATTTTTTCCCATAATGATATGCAGGAAATGCATTACTTTTTCCAAGTGCTAAGCAAATTCAACTTAAGTTTGTTAACATACGAAATCACTGACAGACAGAGGTCATCCTAATGTTCGCTGGTCGCAGAGTGAACCCTGGATCACCAAGAGGGCTCTTTCCATTAGATGTGGTGGCGTTGTGCCGGATACATTCTCCTATGCTGTTTGATGACTTTTCACATACCCAGGGGGAAAAAATTATTTTTTCCTTTTGGATATGTTTTTCTCATAATAAAAACTCCCTCTAAAACTGAAGGCAAAATTTACTTTAATGTGGAAATATATTCCAGCTTGGGAATGAATCAACGCCACATTTTTTCCGCGGAATGAAAGCATGATGTCATTAAGCTTTTGTGTGTTTTCACAGATGTTAGTCTCCTTTTGTCTGGATGTGAACTATCAGGATCCCATTTTGCAGCCACATATTTTGTATGTACAGGTTGAAGCGAGAAATCAGGGAGAATTTTGGCTGAAATTTTCAGCTGCCTAAATTTCTATTTTTGGCAATTTTGCCCACCCTTAAAGCAAATATTTGGAATGAATCTATGTTGAGCGGCCCTTCCCGACTCGTGATGGAAATTTTAGGACAAAGTGGATACTTTGTTTCTGCTCCTTGTGCCCAGAGGGTGGGGACAAGGCCATTTTCTCTTTAAATAGTCACAGATTGTATCACTAACCTTTGTGACCTTCCCTAATGATCCATGCTGGTAACTTCGGCTTTGGAATATTGACAAGTTCAACTCTGAGTAGTGTGACCTTTAAAAACATATGTTTTTTACTCCCTAGAATTTTTCCCCATAAAAACACCTGACAGTAAGAGTCTACTCACCTCCCCTCCCCATTATGTAAATGAAAATAAATGATCTTGCTCTCTTAGAAAAAGAAAACACCAGGGCATAGTCTTGAACGATGTAGTCCTAGCTTACACACCATCTCTGCTTGATCTACACATTAGAGTAGGTCTACAAGAAACACAGATTTTTATATTTTAATAGAACTTGGTCCCAAAGCATTTTTGTACCTCTTCTCTCATTGGTCGGTATATATGTGGCTCAAGACAGAAACGGAAAAGAAAATTTAATGGACAGAACCTAAAACAAGGATATGATGATGGCATAGTGGGAAACGAAAAGATTTGGAGCTAAATCTAGGGTGACCAGGTGTCCCACTCTGTCTGGGACTGAAGGGGGTCCTGATCAGGCCTGTGGGCTCACAGGGCTAACACCAAGGCTATCACCCGGGCTCAGCCACAAGTGGGCTCAAGTCAGACTCCACCTTCACCAGTCTTGGGGACTTTTGGCAAAGTAGCTTTAGCTACTCTATGGTAAGGAGAGCTTTAGCTATCTCTATGGTAAGGAGAGGAAAAGTAACTAACCAGGGGCACCCAGGGCCCAACTAGAGGGTTGAGCGTCCAACTCTTCGTTTCAGCTCAAGTCATGATCTCAGGGTCGTGAGAGCGAGTCGTGCATGCGGCTCTGCATTCAGCCAAGAGTCTGAGACTGTCTCTCCTCTCCCTCGGTCGCTCCCACTCCTGCTCTCTAATGTAAATAAATAAATCTTAAAAAAAAAAAAAAAAAGTAACGATTCCTTCCAGTTTTAAAGATCAGAGGCAACATCTGCAAAGAGAATGGTCTGGAACATGGTGGTGAAAATAGCAAGAATGTGCTAAGCCCTCCGCTGTATCAGACCCTATAGGATGTACTTGACACACGCTCGTCTTCATTCCCACAACGGCCCACCAGTGTGGGGGTCAAGCCATTTCCATCTCCTCCCGGAGGATGAAACCTCGGCCTCCAGAGGCTGGAACTCCCCCAGGGCACCCTGCTGGTGGCTGGCTGAGCTCCGTCTTGAGCGCAAACCCTCTGCATGCTCCGACCACCTGTGTGGTCTACACCAATAACCAACAAGCTGTTGCTCCGGATGAAAATAGAAGGGATGGGTCTTGCCCCCTCGTCTGCACCCCACACGTGCACAGAGCAGTAACCCCGCAGCACTAAACTTAGGAAGGCCTGCGGCTGCGGTGTGGCCCCTGAATCAGAGACCAGCTGCCTTTGGGGTCCTGCCGAAAGTCACACAGATTCTGCCCAGTTCTCCACAACTGGGGCAGAGGTTGGGTTGACGGATCCCAAAGCAGAATGCAAACATCTCCCTCTGACAGCCTGTGTCCTCGGCTCCTTTACTTGTCCCGCGTTGTAAATGGGCTGTGCCTCCACGTCTTAACAACACCTTGCACTGGGCGGGCTGTGGGCTGTTGTGCCCATTGATTTCTGCATCTCATGAAGCTAGACTTTCATTTTATAACTACTCAAAGCTGGCAGAAGTGCTCCTGCTGTCGCAGGGCTCCTCACCACATCACTGTGGCCCGGCAGGCTTGGGAGTGCGGGCTGGGCATGCTGGCAGGCCTCCTGGTCCACGAGCATTGGCTTCTTCTCCGTGGATCGCTCATCTGAGGTCCGGCTCATGCCAGTCGCATCTTCAGTTTATTTTGTGGCCTGAGTGCTCCCCACTGAAGACAGTCTGTGGCTGTCGTCTGCCCAACCATGCGGAATAATCTATTAAAGAGAATTCTGCTATTCTAAGAAGTCAAAGACCCATGATTCCCTTGGCATCCTTTCACACGGTTAGTGTTGCCAGGACTCGGGGCTTTGTTGAATGTAGGCTTCTGTGACCGTTCCTGCCAGACTCTACTTGCCTTTCCCATCAGTGGCCAACGTTTAATCCCTTCTCTTACGCTGATGGAGATGTTCTTTTAATTTTCCTTCTTGACACAAATGGGAAGCTTCCAGAGCCCAAAAGGGAGATGGAAAATTGACTTCCCTGGTTTGTTTCAGTTTATTTACTGCGTGAATATTTTTTAAATATTTATATGTTCTATGAATCACTTAAATTTCAAAGTTAAGTGAAGTTATTTCCTTCATTTACAAAAAAAAAAAGAAACAAAGAAAGGAAAAAAAAAATTGGAAAAAGTCCTATGGCCCTTTAATGAGGAAAAAGGAAAAAAGATGACCACCTACTTCTTACTGCAGATTCTATCACTGCCTGTCTTTCACCAGCTTTTTGGAGACCCATTATAACCCTGGGTCATTACCACAGCTCAGTCATTTTTTAAAAGTCTGAGTCAACCGTTAGAAGTAGGCTTGGACTTCAAATTTCCCAGGCACCTCCCATTGATTTTGCAATCTCTCCTGGGTTACTACGAAATTAAGCAGATTAGTTTTGCTTTTTAGAGTAATGTTTTGTGGCTGGCATAACCACTCCCTTCTACCAGAATCACTGACGAGGGAAAGTAACATTTATCTTGGACTTATATTTTAGGGAAAAAAAAAACAAAACTTCTGTTTCACTTGCTCCCCCAACTAGAGTCAAAAAGCCAAGACAAAATAACCAAGCTAACAAAAAATAGTTCACATTATTTTTCAAAGACTTTTAAAATATATAATAAGGACCCAGTTAACTCTATCCCATTGATTTGACTATTTTTATATTTAAAAAGTGAAAGTGAGCCAAAAAAAGGGGCCGATGGAACCAATAGAGTTTATTTAATTATATCGTATCCATGAAAGTGCGTGCACTTTATTTTTGGCAATTAGCTCATGCACAAAATCATTGATTACTAATTATTACCGTAAGCACAATTTCCCCACAACATTTTCTTACACAAATTTCCAACCTACAAAAAAGTTAACAGAACTGCATAATAAACACACAGTCACCACCTAGATTTTACAATTAGCATTCGTTATGTCTCATTCCGTACCTATCCATCTTTTTCATTCCTCTGTCCATAAATCAATCCATCCTAAGCACAATTTTAACAAGTTAAATTACCTCATTTTCCACGCCTGCAAGTTTGGAAGCAATCAATTAGAATGGATTTATTTCTACAAGCAAAGCGTATCCGTGGAGGGCCTGATAGATCCTAGTCTACTAATAACCTTAAGATTTGATGTGAATGACACTCGGTGAAGTAGCAGGTGCTGAGTACTAAGAAGAGCTCAAGAATCTTAACAGTTGGAGGCAGCAGGGTGGAAGATAGGCATAGCACAGCCACATCATATAAGCTACTAATCCCATCCTGGGCATAGGACACACCTTGTTCACAATAGTCTGCAATCTTCATGAAGCTTAGATAGGGCCACAAAATCCTTCTCTACACAGTGCTCTGGGCAGCACCACCACTGACTCAGAACTTCCAGGCCAGGTAAAACTTATTTGCCATCCACGGTAGGGCAGACACCCTTCATACACATCTCAAAACTCCAAGGGCAACTATAGCCAACACAGGATTGATATTTATTGATGACCTTGAAGTCAACAAGTATAGAGTCCCTGGTATATGCCATAGTACTACTCCTCCAAGTTTTGCAAAGTCAAATATTCCCCACAAATTTTGCTTAACAAAAGGAAGGAAGGAAGGAAGGAAGGAAGGAAGGAAGGAAGGAAGGAAGGAAGGAAGGAAGGAAGGAAGGAAGGAAAGGCCAGGAAGGAAGCTCAAGTTTTTGCATGATGACTCTAACCCTCCTGAGAAGTTCTGCTGCTGGGTTGGACCTGGGCAGTTGTAAGGATGGGATGTTCTCTGGAGGGGGCTTTGGTTTTATAGAAAAAAAAAAGAGAGAGAACAATTCAAATTAAGAAAAAAATTATGGAAGATTTGCAGAGTCTGGGTTAAGATACCGTTTGGATTCACTAGATGGCCTGAGCGCGTGCTGGGTGTTGGAGATGGGGAGAGAGTGGGGCTGAATGATGAGGAGGAAGGACAGTTACATGTAAATATACAGCCATTTTCTGAATATGGGATTTTGTTGGAATAAACACGATTTGTCCTTTACCTCTTGGTATGCAGTCTGAAAGGCCTTAATAAAACAACAAACTTCACTTAGCTTGATTTTGAATTTTTATGATTTCATAGTCTATTGACTACACACCGTTAGTGGTAGGGTAGAGATTATGGGATAATCTGAGCAACAAGTATGTAATCAAGACAGAAGACAGAGATGATTCCAATACATATTTTTAAAGGGTACTAGGAAAACAAAAGTTAACTTTCCAAAACATTCTAGCATGCCCCGGGAAACGTCATTCATCTAGAAGATTCCTAGAAGTGAACTAGCTCATTCTCCAACCAAACCAGAGACAAGGCACTAATTAGCATATCCACAGAGCAATATATTTTGTGGCAGGTTGGCTTGTTAAATGAAGTGAGAAAATTGCTTTTAACTCATCGGATCTTCACAAACTCAACGAGGTTGTGTTTTAAAGCCTGCAGACGGTGTGGCACCCACACAATGTGGGGGCAGTGCATGTCTGAATTCTGTGCGTATAACTTTGTCCCCTTGCATTGTTTGTTTAGCTGGTCACTGAACAGGAAGGGTTTCCTTTCTTCTCTTTCTACGACACCTGAGGTCAGTGAGCAGTATCGTGTTTCCTAGCGGTATGCCGTAGGAAGAAGGTTGCCTTGTGAGGTTCAGAAGCTCCATGTGTCCCCAACTGTGTCCACAAACACTTGAGTTATGTTTCCATTCTGTTTATGGTACAGTTAAAGCTGTCACATCTTAGAGTGGAGCCCCGGTGGGCAGCGGCGTCAAGACGGTGGCACCCTAGACATTTGCATCGTTAGGGTGGTTTACGGACCAACACGGGGGCGCCTGAAGACAGAGCGTCTTGACACATGTGGATCAACTGATGACACAGCAAACAAGTGCAGGGACGCATATTTCACTCTGAGCCAGATGACGGTCTCCAGTCAAGTGGAGCTGGGTCCCGGTGGGTCTAGCAGAAACAAAGAGGCAAAGAATGGAAAAATCGTTAAAACGCTTACAATTTGCCACAGTCTCAAACACAAACACAGGCTATTTCCTTAAAGGCTTTCAGGATTCTGCCCCTTAACCTTCCTTGCATTCCCACCCAGGCATAAATGCCCCCCATTGTTGGCAATATGGTCCACAAAATCCTCTTCAGTGGGCTGCTTCCGAAACAACTGATAATTGTGCATTCTTAGAACTACATTTTTGGCTTCAAGGACGTTTCAGAAGAGCTGACATGCTCTTTACAGAAACAAAATGACTGTGAAGGTACTAGCCTCATAATCTATGTGCTACACTCATTTGGGATGCGTATTTAGTATGTGAACGTGAGTTTGTGTATGTGCATACGACATCCTCTAGAGACCCAATATCAGGTAGCCATTGTTAGTATTTGGTTGTCAAGAGAAATAAAGAGGTTTATTCTGAGCTTTTTTTCTCCAGCCATTTATCTTATTTCCGATATTGACAGAAGAGAGTTTTCTTTTTTTTGAGTTGTTGTAAAATGGTGTTGATTTTATGGACTTTCCTAGGTGCTCTGGGAAGTTTTGGTGTATCTGGGATTCTGGGACATCAGGGATTCCCAGCTGTCCCCCTAGAGCATCATTGTCTCTGCGACTGGGCTATGACCTTGACATATGACCTTGACACTGGGTCCCACTACTGCCCCTCACACATGTGGACCACCCCACCCCTCTCCCTCTTCGGGAGAGAGAAGGCACAGAGAGAATACCATATGTTTTAGATGCTAGTTTATAATTCTGGATTTATGTACACTGTAGAATCAGTGTTATATAAGAAATCACACTTTTTTAGAGAGTTTATTTATTTATTTGACAGAGAGAGAGATCCCAAGTAGGCAGAGAGGCAGGCAGAGAGAGGAGGGAAGCAGGCTCCCTGCTGAGCAGAGAGCCCGATGTGGGGCTCGATCCCAGGACCCTGAGATCATGACCTGAGCCGAAGGCAGAGGCTTTAACCCACTGAGCCACCCAGGCGCCCAAGAAATCACATTTTTATGTTTGAAGTTTCTATGCCTTACATACAACTAAACAGCCTATTCTGGAAAAGTCCATGGAACAAGGTCATGCATTTGTCTTTTCGTGGAAGACTTATTATGTTCTCAAGGCTTTTCACCTTGTCTTCCAAAGCCTGTTTCTGTCAACAGGCGTGTGGATCACCACAAGAACAGTGCCCATTTCTGGCTTGTTCACTCTTGGGGCCCCAGGCCCCAGGGCAGGGCTAACATACGACTCATCCCCAACCACAGTGTTTTGAATGCAAACCTAGACGAACAAGGAACAGGCCCTATCTCTCCGACGCGGCCGAGAACCGTGGAGGCAGCTTCTCTGAGCAGCTCTGGGAGCTACATGCAGCCCCATGAGAAAAGGTGCTGGGAGTCATAGAGTATTGTCAGTGAAGGGAAGGCAGGTTAAAAATGAGGGGCTTTTCAGGATACAAAATCAATTCACAGAAATCAGTTGCATTTCTCTACACTAACAATGAGACAGATGAAAGGGAAATTACAGAATTGATCCCATTTACCTCTTTGGTTGGGGTTGTTCCTAGGTACTCTGAAGAGTATAGAAAACTCATGAAAGAAATTAAGGAATAGACAAAGGAATGGAAAAAAGATTCCATGCTCAAGGACCGGAAGAACAAATATTGTGAAATTGAATCACTGCCTCTACTTCTGAAATCATAATATATTATATGTCAATTAACTGAAATTAACTGAAGTTAAGTTAAATTAAATTAAAAATAAAATAAGGGGCATTTCATCCCAATCTGGCGATTACTGAGAGACAGCAAGCGTCCTGGATGTGCAAAGCCGCAGGAACTTGTTAGGATCTCTCTTCTCATTCTAAATAAACATTTACTTTTGAACCAATTTCTTTGTATTCATAACTTTACTGCTTTTATTTTTAAAAATGATTTTAGGACTTGTATACTTTTTAGACTTCACAAAGTGTGGCTCAGTCCCAAATAAAAGATAACAGTATTTTTCGGGAGAGCTCTCTT
>CM053611.1:861281-885440 GCA_028646535.1 Procyon lotor
CAAAAGCCTGGAGACAGCTGAGGCATATTCCAGAGGTCGTTGAGGTGTGAGGCATCCCCACAGGTGGGGAAAGGCTGTCGAGGGTCGTGCTAGGATCTAACTGATCAGTGCTCGGAGACCCGTGTTCCCCCACAGCTGGTTTCCTCTGAGTCTTCACCTTTTCCCTGGGTTGACTCTCCAAATGTCCTGTAATTTCTGTAAACTACCAGATAGCCTTCTAACAAATTCATTTGTGCTTATATTATCAGGATTCCCTTTCCTTTCCTTCGTTTGCATTTAAGAACCTGCCCAAAGCACATTTTAAATCTTGTCTTGGAGATCTTATCTTCTAAGCCACTATCTCATTTTGTATAAGGGGAGACTGAGTCTGCTGGGAGAGTTTGAGGGGACAGCCCATTTTACCAAAGGTACCTGGAACTGAGGATCTAGTGATGGGGACTCTACATTTCTCTGTTACTCAGACTAAGTGGCAGATAAATCTCTACTGTTGACTCATTTCTGGAGCAAATGAACTCTTTTATAAAACAGAATCCTATACATCTGTACAAGGGCTCAAGGACACTGCACAGAGGTCCTGACTCCTGGTAACACTCAGACTAATGACATATAAATTTCATTTCTTAAAACCTCTTCTTTCAATAAGTCTTTGTTCTTCTTACTCCCATCACTCGATTGCCCCTACTTCCCAGCATTTGGGGAACAGAAACAGAGGAGTAGAAGATGACACTGGGTTCTCAATTTTGGGAGAAAATGACTTATCTGTCTGTCACATACACACATCACAAAAGCAATCAGCAAGGAAAGTGTGCAAGATGGTTTAAGGGGAAACAACCATTCTTGAATGCAGGCTTCGGGAAAGAGAAATGGAGCTTCGTAACAGAAATCGCTGATAAGTGGCCACATAAGAATCAGAGGGAGAAACCAGCCAGAATCCGGAGAGTGCACACTATTAGGGCCAAGAGCAGAGTGTGCTCTAAGCAGGGTGTGGTCAACAGCACGATCCGGAGAGGAAAGTCAAGAAGCAGGAGGAATCAGGAGGAAAATAACCAAATTCATGGGTTAAATCCTCTCTCCCAAAGTGGCAGTGTTAGGAGGTGGGGCTTCGGGGAGGTGATGAGATCATGAGGGTGGGGTCCCCACGGTGGGATTAGTGTCCTTTATAAGAGACCCCAGGGAGCCCCCCTGGCCTTCCCTCATGTAAGGACACAGAGAGAAGATGCCATCTATGAACCAGAGAGAGGGTTCTCCCCAGACACAGGATTTGCTGGTGCCTTGATCTCGGACTTCCAGCCCCCGGAGCTGTGAGAAATCAATGGCTGCTTATGACCCACCCGGTCTATGGTATTTTGTTATAGCAGCCAAAGCACTAAGACAGAACCCAAGACAAGTACTGAAGATCTTATTAAGAAATGGCCCTCTGGCACAGAAAATGTAGAAGATCGGGGTTAGCTGAGAAATAGGTAGGCGATGGGGATGTGACAGATAAGAATATATACAACTACTCCTTCCAAGAAATCTGCCATTGAAGGGCTGGTGGGAGATGGTGTATTTTTTATTTTATTTTATTTATTTATTTGAGGGAGAGAGAGAGAGAGAGAGAGAGCACAAGTGGGGGTGGAGGGACAGAAGGAGAGGGAGAATCAGACTCCCCGCTGAGCAGGGAGCCCATCCCAAGACTCTGGGATCATGACCTGAGAGCCAAAGGCAGGCACTTACCTGACTAAGCCACGCAGGTGCCCCACGGGCGATGGTACATTTAATCAAACCACAGCCATGGCCATGGACTCTTCCTCCACACAACGTCATCTCCCTCTGAGGACAGCCAAGAGTCTACCCAGTGTGTTAAACAGCCCTAACTATTCTTATGAGATGAAAGAAAAAATGTAATAGGCTTGCCCGCCCTCCCTTTGCTGAAATACGCAGGGATTTCAGTGCTGTTTCTGATTATGCTTTGTAACATGTCGGCACAGTGGGATCCCGCTCAGACCTTCCAGGATAGCCATAATCTAGTTCAAAAATAAATAAATAAGTGCCGGTGAAAATGTGGAGATAATGAAGACGCTCACGTGTTGGGTGGGGATGTAAAATGATACAATGCTGTGGTTGGCTACATGGAATCACTACACGATCCAACGATTCTACTCCTAGGTGCACACCAAGGAGAACTGAAAACAGACATTCAAACAAAAACTGGTATGGGAACACGTACAGCGGCATTATTCATAATAGCCAAGAAGCAGAAACAGCCCAGATGTCCACTGATGGATGGATGAACAAGATGTGGTGTAATCACACAAAGGAATATTACTTGGGCATGAAAAGGAATATAGACCTGATTCTTGCTAAAATACAGATGAGCTCCAAAACATCACGCTGAGTGAAAGATACCAAGATACAAAAAGACACCTATTCATTCCATTTATATGAAGTATGCCAAATAGGCAAATCCATAGAGACAAAAAAAAAAAAAATCAGTGGGTGCCAGGGGCTGGGGGCAAGGGGAAATGGGGAGTGGCTCTCTGGTTTGGGGTTTCATTTTGGGGCAGTGAAGGTTCTCTGAACTTAGATGGAGGTGGTGGCTAGACAACGTCATGAGTGCACTCAATGCGACAGTATTCCACATTTTTAAGAGATTAAAATGGTGATTTTTATGTTATGTGAATTCTATCTAATTCAATAAAAAAAATCATTTGGTTCCCTTTTAAACATTATCTTGACCCCTACACCTTGAGATTACTTAGTGAAGGACGTGTTTTCAATCTGAACGTTTCAAAGCTATAGATTCTCAAGAAGTCTCTACATAACCTTTGGACCCCTTGTTAGCCTAAGAGACATTGTCTAATTTCTATATCCTACACATGACTTCCAAATCAGATTGAAAGTTGATTTTTTCAATCATGACATAGTTGGTCAACTCTCATTTGGACGGAGAATATTGACTATTTTAAATCAGAAAACCAGGTTTCTAGAGACTTGCTTTTTCATGATTTATTGTGCAAGCTGATCATTGGAATGAGCATTTACTTGTTTTCTCTCTCTCTTTTTTTAAGATTTTATTTATTTATTTGACAAAGAGAGAGAGAGCGAGCACAAGCAGGGGTAGGGGAGAGGGAGAAGGAGAAGCAGGCTCCCCGATGAGCAGGGAGCCCGATGGGGGGCTTGGTCCCAGGACCCTGGGATCATGACCTGAGCCGAAGGCAGACGCTTCACCGATGGGACCCCCTAGGCGCCCCTGTTTTCTTTGTATCTACATCCCATCTATTTTGAAGAAGGATGTGAGGCTCTGTGTCATTCTTGTGAGGACAGTGAACTTTACATTCTTTGAAGTTATAAAATTTCAGGCGCGCTAGAAAAGCTCTCCTCGCCCAAGACTACATGCTCACGCGTCTGAAATCCTAGATTCTGTAAGAAGCTGGCAAAACTGCTGGAGAGGGCAGGCCCTCCACGCCCCGCAAGCGTCAGCCCCACCGCAGGGTCCGTGACAGGAGAGGCAGGGCGCGTGGGCCCTGGAACCCTCCCCACTGCATCAATCCAGGCCCAAGGTGGGGGGGGCTGGACCTCGCCCCCTCCCCCGCCTGGCCCATACTTAGCAGTCCTTGCTAGAGTCAGGAAAGGGACAGCTTTGGGGACAGGTTTCCTGCTTACAGCCCACGGGTCCAGGGCGCATTGCCCACTTTGGGCTTTCCTGCTCTCCCTCATTTGGGCGGAAGCAAATCTCGAGTGACCCACACACCCCGCAGCGCAGGTTGGTGCGGTTTCGAGAACTGGTGTGGGGGGTGCAATGGACACCGCTGCGGGCGTGCATCTCAGCAGGTCTTTCCAGAGGCCGGAGCTCAGCACCAGGGAACAGGGAAGATGCCGCATAGCCTGCCGCTGACGAAAGTTCCGCACATGACTCACCCCAGGGGCGCGGCCCCACTCCCCCGGCCTTAGCCTTTCTGCGGAAAACATCCTCCAGGGCCCTTGGAAGAGGATGAGTCATGTCAGGGGGTATTTTTAGGAATCTGTTAACTTGCATTCAGCATAACGAGGCAGCGGCCAGGTGGAGAGGAGCGCTGAGCGGTTACCCACGAGCCGCTCGGAATGCTGTCCTGGTGCCAGGGTTTCTTGGTGCTCGGACTGAGTCATTTTCCAGGGAGGCAGGCGCGGAAAACAGAAGGCTGTTGCTACAACAGGGAATTTGATATGATGCTAAAGAACCCAATAGCATCCCTATCTGTATCTTTATAGGATAACACCTGCTCCCTCCAAGCTCATGTCATAATCCTGGGTGAAATCGGACAAAGTCGCCCCAGGGTATTTTAAGGATCACGTAATTTATCAGCACTGGACTTAGAGCAGAGTCTAATAAGCGAAAATGCTTTATGGACAAGGCTGAGTCTGGAAGATGCTCCTGTATCCGACCGCGAGGCAAGAGCAGCAGGACATGGGGGGATGGCCTGATTGCTTTTCCGGAAGGTTGGAACTCTCCCAAATGTGTGTGTCTGTGTGCACATGTAGGTATGTGTGGTTATGTGCGTGTTTGTTGTGAGTACAATTGGGTGTATTTTGTCACTGTATGTTTTGCTTGTGTGGGTATTGGTGTGTGTGTGTGTGTGTGCGTGTGTGTGTACATATGCATTTGTGTGTTCACACGTGTATTTGTGTGTATCTGTGTGTTTTGTTAGGCATACGTATACCTGTGTCTGTATGTGTATTTGAGTGTGTATGTGTGTGTTTGTGTGTGTGTGTGTGAGTGTGTGTGTGTGTGTGTGTGTGTGTGAGAGTGTGTGTGTGTGTGTGTGTGTGAGTGCTAGTTACCAAACACCTGTTCCAGCTACGTGAGTCCACCAAGCAACTGCTGGGTGAGTGAGTGAGTGGTTTGCAGAGTTTTCAAAGCTGAGAAATGGAATCTTTGTTTCAGTAGCAGAAAAAGGAAATCCTGCCATCAAACCCTGCAAAAGCGGCAAATTCAACACGGTGTAGTCTTACTAACCGTGGCAAGAATTTCACATTTTCTGGGAATGATCAAAAGCCAAAAAACAAAACAAAACAAGCAAATGTCCAAAACACAATTCTTTTTGGCGGGCCTGCCGTTTTCCTACTTCTTCCACTGTTGCTGCTTTCCTCTTCGTTTCTGCCCCAGCCCGATATTCAGATCATCTTCGGCAATGGTATTCCTGTCCACACAAGCTCTTACCCTCCCTGCCGGGGCGTGAGAGTCTGTGCGGAGGGGTCCCAGACCTGGTTTGGCTGGGTGGGCCCCACCTCCGTGAACTTACAAGGTGCTTCTCCTCCAAGGGGCGCTGCCGTCGGGACCAGCCCGCAAGCTCTCTCCGTCACCATGGCATCATTCCAACAGATGGTGCCTTTCCACTCCAGCGGGGAGCCACAACCACCAATTTTAGAGAGTAAATTGGAAAGCTGATGTTTCCTTTGAAATAAGCAAAGGATCACTGAACCAGCTCAGCCAACAGAGAAAAGCGGATCTCAAATTTCACCCTGAATTCAAACCACGATAACATTGTCCTTTGCTGGAAAAGAAAGAAGAAAAACACCACATGAGAGTCTTACATTCAAACTTTGACCGTGGTTTTCTCCATGTTTCACTGAGGGTAGAAAGCAGAAATCACAGTCTGTTTGACAGTATATTTGGCCTGGCCCAGAATGAGGAAGTATTAGATAATTCATACAATATCCTGTTTTTGGGCAATCCTCGGTCATCTTTCCAGACTCAAAAATGTTTGGCTAACCCAAAGAGGCAACTGGCCACTATCAAAATGGCCACTATTTAAGAACCACTAATTATTAAAATGAACAGTCCAGAGGTAATTCTGTTGTTTAAGTTACAGTCAAATGTTCCCATTCAGATGCCAGTAGGATTAAAAAAAAAAACGTTAAGGTATTTATCCCTTGTCTTTTATAGGTGTGATGTGCAAACTGCCTCTCTATTTAATTTAGTCAATATCCCTTCTGCTACAAATTTGCACTAAACTGTCTATATCTTCAAGGCACTTAGATATCCAGGGTATTTTCCTAATATCAGCACCGTGCCCAGGGCTTGAAATTCGCATGTTTTCCCAGTTACTGTTGCTCAGCTCATGATTATGTGAAAAAAATACATACATACATATATATATATACACACACACGTATATATGGCCCTCGCTCCACAATTTTATCTGCATGCTATATATAAATTACAGCAATCAGTGTGGCGTGTTGTTTCGTACGTGAGTGACAATGTTTGGATACACTTGCGACTGAAGGGTCAGGAGGAGACACACTGACGACATTCCAACTCAGTGATTCAGAACCTTTGAGCACCTTGCTTTCTCTCCTCCCATCAGAGCCACCAAGCGTAAGAACACACTTCTGTGGCTGGAACATTCTGTCAGGGTAACGTGGCCCAGTCTATGAATCACGAAGCCCCAGACTTCACGTAATACAAGGGCTGACATGCACTTTCAAGGGCTGGGTCCCTGGAGTCCATCACCGAGCCTGACGGAGCTCATGTGCTCCAGAAACACTATGTACAGAGGGACCAAAAACCCTGGCCTCACAGAGACCCCCTCCTCCTTCCCTAGGTATTTTTCTAGAGAAGGAAGGGGGGAAAAACTAACCAGCCAGACACAACCTCTGTGTCTCCCAGGAAATGCATCTTGTTCTGTCAAACGTCCACACGTCCACTCGAAGTCTATAAAAGCCTCGTGTCTCAGCCCAGGCCGAGACAGCAGAGCACCGCAGACCAGGGGGCTTACACAACAGACTTTTGTCTCTCACAGCTCTGGAGGCTGGAGGCCCAAGACCAAGGTGCCACTGGTTCAGTTCCCAGGGAGAGCACTCTTGCTGGTGCACAGACAGCAGCCTCCTCTGGGTCCTTGCGAGGCAGAGACACAGAGAGCTCGGAGGTCTCACTTCCTCTCCAAGGGCACTAATCCCACCATGGGGGCCCCACCCTCATGACCTCATGTGACCCTAATTACTTCTCACAGACCCCGCCTCCAAATGCCTCCCCACTGGGGATGAAGCTTCAACGTACACGGTTGGGAACGAAGACATTGAGTCCATAGCACCTCCCAATGGAGGACCATACCACTCAGATGGATTTATTGCCTCTGAATTTATGTGAAGAGAGGAGTCATCAAACCTCCACCTCTAATGCACAACAAGGAAGCAAATAAACAGCAAATTTACATTTCTGCAGGAGATCACAAATCTTTTTTTTTTTTTAATGTTATGTTAGTCGCCATACAGTACATCATTAGTTTTTGATGCAGTGAGTGTTCATGATTCATTGTTTGTGAATAACACTCAGTGCTCCGTACAATCTGTGCCCCCCTTAATACCCACCACTGGGCTCACCTATCCCCCCCACCCCTCTCCCTCTGAAACCCTCAGTTTGTTTCCCAGAGTCCACGGTCTTTCATGGTTTGTCTTCCCCTCCGATTTCCCCCCTTCATCTTTCTCCTAATGTCCTCCATGCCTTTCCTTATGTTCCTCAAATAACTGAAACCATATGATAATTGACTTTCTCTACTTGACTTTTTTCACTCCGCATAATCTCCGGTCCCGTCCATGTTGATGCAAAAGTTAGGTATTCACCCTTTCTGATGGCTGAGTAATATTCCCTTGTGTATATGGACCACATCTTCATCCATCTGTCTGTCAAAGGGCATCTTGGCTCCTCCCACAGTTTGGCGATTGTGGCCATTGCTGCTATGAACCTTGGGGTCCATGTGGCCCTTCTTTTCACTACATCTGTATCTTTGGGGTAAATACTCAGTAGAGCAATGGCTGGGTCATAGGGTAGCTCTATTTTTAACTAGATGGGTTTGTGATGAGAAGGTCACATATCTTTTAGACATAAACTTTGTGTTTAGTATATTCTCCTAATATAGGAGAATGGTCAATTAGACACCTAATTGAGTCTCAGTACTGTTTGAATCAATAAATGAGTGGTACTGGACCTCAGTAATCTAAGAAAATGTTATCCATAAAGTCAAACTAAGCCAAACAAATGATTTAACCTGGTGAACAGAGTGTAATGCTTTTTGTTTCTGTACTAAAAAGTGTCTGCCCCAAGATGACAACATTGTTTTAGTATAACTGAATATTGAGTATTGAATATTTAGCATTACTGGTATTGAACAAACCCTACTGACAAGAAGTGGTTAGTAATGTCATTTACCTCTTTAAGTCACTCCTTGTTCAGATTGTTCAGAATCGTAAGACTCAATCATCTGCATCTTTACCTATCTCCCTCTTTCTTACATTCATAAACAATTTTGCCGCAAGTTTGGTGAAATATTAAAAAAGTGAGTAGCTAAGAACACGACCATCTGCACTCAAATTTCGTCTGTCTCCAAAAGCAAAGATGTGTGTGTGGTAGTTATGCATTATTAGCTCACTTATTTTCGTCAGTGTTTTTTTAATAGACCCATCCCTTCATTTTTTATCATTTTCCCCTCAAACTCCTAGTGATTTGGGATTGCTCATTTTAATGAGTCCAAGAGAGAGCTTATGATAAAAGTCAAATATTGAATTATGAGTTGTGGTGGAAAGAACATCAGGCCATAAATTTAATAAATTAAAAATAAATGTTTTGGCGAGGTTGTTAGCTAAGCTGTATGATCCTTAAAGACTTATTATGCCTTCTTATACTTTATTTTTATTGAAAATGAGAGCTTACAATAGGTGAATTCTGATTAGTCTTTTAGTTGTGAACATCCACTGACATTTTCCATGAGTCGTGATAGGTGGGAAAACCAAAGGGCTTTCGCGGGGGAGGGGCTCTCAGGCTGCTGCGTAGACCAACGTTTCTAGCACCAGAGATCTGTACCTATTCACGCATGTCCCCTTCTTCCTGGAAACACGGCCAGACCACACTTTCCAGGCTTCTTTGTGGTTGTGGGACAAATTACAGTCGATTAACTGTGATCAGAAGTGACACACCCTTCACTTGGAAAATAAAACTTGTCCACCATGCACAATCGTCAATGCTCCATATTCCCCATAGTGCCCTTCCCGAGCATGAGTAGGGCAGCTGGATGAGCCTGGAGTGGGCAGAGCCACAAAGGTAAGTAAGAACCCTGGTCTCTGAGTCCCCCCGCCTCCCCGGAGGAGAGCCACCATCGGCTTGGAACACCCATTCCTGCGTGGTCTCATCATCAAGGAGACCACGATGATCAATGATCTCATTGATCGTTGATGAACGTAAGTGAGCTAATAATGCGTAACTATTATGCGTAGCTCAATCATCACTTTAGAGCCACTTTACGTGTTGGTGAGGATGCTCGTTAACAGTAACCAGCATCGCCCTGGCTGCTGCATTGTTTCCAAAGCGCTGTGTGGGTCAGCGTGGCGACATCTACAAGTGACTCCAAACCCATCCGTTGGGTAACGGGCATGGCAATCGGTGTGGGAGACGCAGACAAGGACGTGCCACCTGTTTGGGGTTAATGTTGGAGTTAATGGTGGGACCTAGAAGGTTTGACTTTTCTTACCACTTCCTCTATTTTCCCTTCCCTCTTTGAACGCTGTGAAATGTTGCGAGGCTGTCAAGCAGACACATATAAATTAACCTCTGAATGTACATCTGTATGTTGATTTGTTCTACCGAATTCCCCTCAGTTCATTACTCAGAGAGCTGTCTCCCGACTATGTCTCAGAGACAGCCTCGGAGACTTGATTTACACCCTCCTATATCAGTGCCTGTGCAGAATCAGACAGAGAAGAGACGACCCGGCCAGGCGTGGAGGCACCTTCTCTGCCAGGACTGACTTGCACTGTGTCCTGACCAGTGTCGGCTGTTCCGGCCAACGAACCAGCTCCCGATTTCGTGCTTGCAGAGTATCTGGGTGGGGTTTGAAAATGAAGAGGGCCTGGGGAACAGGGACACAAATACCGAGGCTCTAACAGCAAAGTGTATTTTCAGATCATCCCCTACATGGTGTTTGCACAAATCACGACAAGGAGAAAAGACTGCGAAAGTAAAGAGCTTTTCTCCTCTGCTTTAGTCCTTAGAATCTGGGCTGCATCACCACTTCCAATTTCTCCGTCCTTTTCTCAATAAATCATTGCTTTGTACCGCAGCCTGGTGAACTTTCTATATATCTCTGTAGGAAATGAGATTTTTCACGAGTCCTTGAATATTTGAAGACTGGATTTCTCCGAGTGTGTGCTGTGAAAATGAATAAACGTGAGAGCCAGGAAATGGAGGTGAGTCCGAGTGAAGCACTTAGGCCTTGACCCTAGGAGGTGACATTTCTACGGGGCTGCTTTCCTGGGTAAACCAAGCGACGATCTAGATGCCCGTGTTTCTGGACTGGATTAAGTGTCTAAATATAGGACAGAAACACATGGTGCGCAGGAGAGGACAGCAACCTATGGGCTCGTTGGCTTGAGATCTGAGACTCACTTTGCCACCAGCTGCCTGCGTAGCCTCAAGCACGTCAGTTCTGCAGTCTGGGCCTCCTTTTTCTCGTCTGCAGGCCAAGCACTTTGTAATGGAGGCACTGTGATGCCCTTCCTAAGAGCACCAGCGATTACCGACCACTGAATGTTGGCTGAGTGAGGAGCTTATGCTCTAGAAGCTAATGAAAAGGATCACGGTTCTAACTTCTAAGGATGATCTCTTTCATCTGAAATAAAGTGTCCTTTCATGCCAATACCAAGCTACTTGGAACTTTATTTAGCTAAATTGAATTATCGAAGCCAAGCTGACGGCATAATTCCATTTAGTCAAATACTCCCTTGGCTCAGATGCCCCATCGACCACATCACACTTGGGCTGTGTGGACACACGTAGTGGCAACAGCACGGGTCTGAGAGTCAGAAGACATTGAATTTGTTTAAGCACAGAAGGTTTCGAACTGCCTGAGTTTTATGTTAAAATGAAATAATTTCCTCTTCAGATTTTCTAAGTTGGTTCTTGAATAAATTAATGACCCCGGGATAATAAAATGCCTTAAGTAGAACAAAAGAAATAATGAGAAGGAATATGAAAGTAACAAAAACAGATGTGTTAAATATACAACTTTTCAAGAGGTGAGCTCTGCACACAAGAATACCGGATGGGCCTCCTATTGCTATTGAAAAACACGTAGTAGTTTTAAACAACAAAATTCATCTTACAGTTCTAGAGGCGAGAAATTAAAAAATGAGTCAGTCTCCTTGAGGTAAATTCAAGGCTAGGCAGGGCTGCATTCCCTCTGAAGGCTTCAGGCAAGAATCCGTTTTCTGGCCTTTCCCAGCCTCCAGAGTCCGCCTACATTCCTTAGCTCATGAATCCTTCCACCATCTTCAAAGCCAACAGTGCAGTATTTTCAAATCTATCCCTGTACGATGTAGAAAGACCATTGTGACTGACTACATGGATCCCCCAGTATAACCCAGGACAACCTTCCCATCCCAAGGTCAGCTGACTAGCAACCTTAATTCCACCTACAAAGCTTAGTTACCCTTGGCTACATAACCCAAAACATTCACACGTCTGGTTAGATGAGGATGTAGACACCCAATATATATACCACCCCCAAGAATATGCCACTGTGCCAAGTGGATTATTTTGAACCGAAGATAATTGAGAAGAACCAGATAGAAGAGAAGCTCTCTGCCTTCCACCATTTGCCTAAAAGTAGGACATAACTTTGTAAAGGTGTTCTCTCTCTCCCTTCTTTATCCGGAAGGACAAAAATTGATCACCAGAGACAACCCTAGATCCTCACCAGCCCAGAGAAAGCACCAGAGGAATCACATGACAAACTTACTAATGCACTAATTAGCCTTTATTTCTCATTAGTTCCTGATATATTTGCTTTCCTATAATGTACTGCCCTAGAAACTCAAATTCTTCTCCTTCATCTTGTCACTTCTCTACAAATTCATTGTTCTATTGCTAAGATGCTCTATAAAGTCAAGTTCTAACCCTCCTTTTGGGTCACTTATCACTGAGTTATCTCATATATATGCACAATGCACACATTAACAAACTTGTGTTCGGTTTTCTCTTGTTACTCTGTCCTCTGTCAGTCTCCTTGGCAGAGCCTCCACCAATGAACCCAAGATGAGTAAAGTAAAAAGAAAATTTCCCTCCTCTACAACATTTTTGGGGAGGTGCATTAGCTGTCTGCCACAGATATCAACCCTTTAATATTGGGTAGGTTGTTTCCAACTCAAGCGGTCATAGATTTGTCCATTCAACAGTGTTCATTAAGCACACACTCTATGCCAGACAGTGTGCAGAACATGGAATCAGAGTGCTGAATAAAGCAGTTGGGGGCCCCACACTCGTGTTGCACCAATTGAGACCCAGAGCTAAAGAGAAAGTCCAAGGCAAGCTACGGGAGCACACCCAAAGTGATCCGTGTTTCCAGTGGTCATCTTGAGGGGACTTGGACATGTTTGGTGCAAATCCTAGTAGACACGGATAGATGTGTCTGGTTTGGGCCAATGGGATGGGATTGCAGCTCACAGCATGGAGACTCTGATTGCTGCCAGGGTCTGAGCCTTTGCAGGATGAACCCCCAGAGCTTCCCTCCCACTCAGCCTGGTGAGTAGCTCTCCTAAAAATCCAGGAATCCCTGGAGACCAAATTAAGATGGACGCATGTCATCCTCTGTATTATGATTCCCCTTTCAAAATGGGACATAAGTCATTGGGCTTCCAGGTCTTAGTCTTACACACAGGCAAGTATGAAATGACCATGCTCTTATTTTATAGACCTGAGTTTCTGCCAAATGCATTCTCCCCATTGTGCCCAGGGAGGATCCTCTTAAGCTCTTAAACTGAGTTTGGCCTGTCCTCCCGTCTGGACATCATCACATTGCATGACGGCCGAGGGCTGGCGGTCCTACAAAGTGCTTTCGATGTCAGTCCCTCACTGATGCTCCACAGAAGACAGGTGGGGCAGGAGAAAATGGGAGAGTCAGGGAGAGAAGATGAAGATTTCATAGGGAACCACTGGGCTGTCCTACTCGCCTGCCTCACCTTCCTCACCCTTCACAAGACTTCTCAGCCCCTACCACCTCTGCTTCCTCTTCCATCATGAAACATGATCCAACTGCACCGTGATGGCGGGCTGTCAGTGGCCAAGCTTCCCGTGTCAGCCCACAGTCACCCAACAGAGGTGTCATCACGCTCTAGACGGTTCTGTGCAGCCAGGAGCCAAAGCATCTGGGCTCACGTCCCACTTTCCTGCCACGGAACCCTCACCGTCTAGCACCACCAACAAGAACCACAAATGCCTCCACTAGTGTCCCTGGCTAAGATTCCTAGGTGGACGTGGGCTGGGCCTGGGAAAGAGGTGACTTCCTAAATGAGAAGCAGCCGATTGCCTTCCTAGTGTCTGGTGACTGAGGACTGGCATCCAAGCCTATTTGTCCAACATCCCATCCAACCATTGTGATGTTTCTGGGCTTACATCATGCCCTCTGAGGAAAATATTTAATATATGGACAAATTTAGGAGCCGCTGTTGGAAACAAAAATAGCTAATCTGTTAGGTAATGCTTGTGATATTAATAGTAAGCCCTGTGCTTTCAACGTCTACTTCTATAAACAGATCCCATTTCCTCTGCTGCTAAACTGAAAGCTAATTCTTTATAACTCCTTGCCTACATCTCTTTTCAATATGAACTTTCATTTTAAAATCTCATTGACTTTATTGTCTACATAGCGGACTCTTCATGAGCAAATCTAGTCAAAGGGATTTCAAAGAAAATGAGGGGGAGGACACCGTAGACGTGCTCACCCAGCTGTGGTTCTCCGGCTCCTTATTACAAGCCCAGCCATCTCCAACACCTGCCACCAGCTTCCCCTTTCTTCTTCTCCTTCTCCTTCCTCCTCTATTTCTTCTCTTTTAGGAACTCATTTTTGTTCCTGAGGAATCCCAGTTACACACTAGTTGCTCAGAGAACATTTATTCTTAAGCCTGAGTCTTCACCCGCCCGTGCGGGAGGAAATGCTTTGGGGTCCGGAAGGCAAAACATCCCCAGTGCTGCGTCATTTCCCCCCACGAGTGCCACTGAAAAGGGATAGAAAATAACATAAATACCGTTCCTGCTAAAGCATGAGAGGCAGGCTGTGTGGATAACATGACTCCGTACTGTCTGCAGGCGTGTGTATATGTATCCGTGTTCTACACATCTTCTGCCAAAGCATCCTGTTTAATGGGAGCCGAGCAGAGAGGGAATGAAGGGAATCCAGATTGTCTCAAATGTCAAGCTGTCAGGGCCAATGAGTTACCCTTGAAGCTGGAAGATAAATTTCAAATGTTGAACTGGTCATTGATTTAGGACTAAACGTATATTTCTTATGATTAGAATGGACTTACAGGGGCGCCTGGGGGGCTCAGTCATTAAGCATCTGCCTTCAGTTCAAGTCATGATCCCAGGGTCCTGAGATTGAGCCCCACATTGGGCTCTCTGCTCAGTGGGGAGCCTGCTTCCCCCTCTGCAGCTTCCCCCTGTTTGTGTTCCCTCTCTTGCTGTCTTTCTCTCTCTCTGTCAAATAAATAAATATTTTTTTTAAAAATTTTTTAAATTAAAATTATTAATTTTTTTTATGAATGGATTTTAAAGTATAACCGCAGCTCCCATGGATGAAACATGCAATACAGAAATACAGTCTGCCTGTGACTGGGTCAGCTTTGCAGGAAGGATTAAACATTTAGTGGGCAGTAAAAATGACTGTGACTTTTCTTTCTTTGGCCAGAAATATAGTAGGGAATGAGCAGCTGTATGCTATGAAAAGTCAGTGAGTATGGGTCTATTCCCAGTCTTATTTGTGTCTGGTGCCATGCCAGGCAGTGTGGGAGTTGCATGGCAGACGAGCTCCGGCCTCAGTGGGCTGGTTGCTCACAGGACAAGGGCACATGGAAGCAATAACCAGTAGTGCTGCGGAAGGGGAGTAAGGGGGTGGCATGGAATAGTGGGCAAGTGTGTGGGGGAAGAGCTCAGCCTGCTCTCCTTCAAACTCTGACTCCACCACCAATGGGACACCAAAGTCTCCGAACCTGAGCTTCCCCACTGCCAACAAGACCAAACGTAATACTCGTAAACTGCACACACAGGGTCCCTGGCACACGGGAGCATTCGCACGTGTTAGCAATGATTATGTTTCAAGACCTTTTCCTAAGCGGTAAGTTTTATGTTTAGGTTTCTGTTCCATGAATTGTACGCTATCCAGGCAAACTGTAGTTTTAAACTCTCAAGAACATGCATACTTTCTCTGTCTAAGAGAGGAGTTTGTAGATAACAGCATAATCCCTCTGTTTACTCTCGCATTTCTATTCCAACTACAGCAGGATACAGGATGGAAGACGGTCCAAAATGACGTGGTTCTTGAGTACCTCCACTCTCCAAGCAGGCAATGCACCGCTCGGGCGGAGAAAGACCCCTCCTCTCTTGGCTTGTACGTGACTCCCTGTCCCAGGGCCCGCTGCTGGGGAATGCACACTGACACAATGAACATTGTTTTCTCTTCTTATGTTGTTCTTTGCACCACCCATTGTTTAAAAGAGCATAAATTCAAGGAACACCAGATGCTGTTGTATTTCAATTAGTCAGCAATTATCACTCCTGTTCATTGGAAGCTGACTTAACGGCAGGCATGGCTGTTGGCAGCCTTAGACTAGGACTCGGATGAAGTCTGGAGAGACGTAAAATTAAGTGCATGTCCTGTGGCTGCTGACAGCCTCGGTGCTGCTCTCAACACACTGATCTGGGGAAGGTCTCTCAGCAATCGATGAAAAAGCTACCATCGTCATCCCCATTTCGGATGAGCGAGCTGGTCAGTGAGCGGAAGCAAAGTCAGCACTGGGCTCCCTGTCACTAATGGAAAAGACCTCAAACCTAGGTTTCCAACGTGTATAGTCTGACTCCGCAGCACCAGCTCTGCGAGCACGGATAATCAAGAATCAAGCCTGTCTTATCACTTTGACTTGTGTGTCACACTGGAATAAATGGCCAGGTTATTTTTGTGACTTTGCAGGGGTGCATGTCTGTGTGTGTGTGCCTATGTATGTGCACGTCTGTGCAGACGTGTGCATGGCCATACTCACCAGACATTAGACAGCTAACAGGAAAGCCAACGGAATTGGGTCTGGAATATTATTCTGGCTCACAAATTTACCAAGCTAGCAATGCAGTATAAACAAGTTTCTAGGCTTTATTTTGAAATAACTCTACAAGGATGGTTTGACTATGTATTTGAAGGCATGCCATTTTCTTTGTTATTGCATTAGCCTGTCAATTCCAGTAAGTTTTGCTTCTGAGACAGGAGGGGAGGTTAAAATCCATGAAAAGGAAATTAGACGGGCTGGGGAGTCTTGAACTTGGAAACAGAGGCACCCCTGCTAATGCAATGAAAATTAAATCATCACTGAACCTATATGCACAAAAGGACTGTGAGCACATTGTGCACATCTGCACTAAACCCGAGGGAAAAAGGTCAGTTTCTCATGCAGTAGGTAAGTAGCCATTTGTGAGAACTGTATTCTTTTGTTTTCAGTATAGGCTACGTGTGATGCTGCACTTTATTTCAGGCTCTGTCTGAAGACAGGAACTGATTCAATTCTATTTGCCCCCAGAAGCCTCTGATTCTCCTGTTTTTTGTTCCTTTTGGCTCAAAATTATTGGAGGTAAATGCTCCCTTTCACCAGCAACTCCTCACTCCGCCGACGATATCCCATAACTGATTCTAATCTGACTTCTCATTGATCTTATCTTGTTGGCTCAAAATTCTTATTTATGTGGATGTATTTAACCTGTAAGTATAGCTCTTTAAATGCTGGCAGTATTTTTATAGCATTTGTCATTTCTCAGAATGCCCCGATCTGGTATCCACCCGAGTTGTTGGGACCATGCCTATCTTGGTGAATCTCTTTCATGGGTCTCCACGATAAAGAGTGAGGAAGAAAGGATTCTGACATGTTTTAATGATAAGTGGTCACAGGAGTTAACTGAAGTTGAGAAAAAGTTGAATAAATTCTTAAGCGTATCAAATTATTTACATAGTAAATAATAATTTACACAGTAAATTTTTTTTACTTTTACACAGTAAAAAGTAATTCACTTTTTAAAATTTTATTTTAATTTTTTGTTGTGGTGGTAAGAGAGTAAATATAATTTGGAATCTAGTTCTTTGTAGGTGGTGAGCAAGCAGATATGCAGACCAAGCAGGGAAGTAGGATTCTGAAAAAGCAGGGGGACACACTAAATACAAGAGTTTGGAAGGAAGAAGATGAAAGAGAGCTGCCCAGCCCCACATCGGCCCTGGGGCTCTTTCTGGGCCCTCCTTTACAGCTACCAAGATGGCCCCAGGGCTTTGCAGACTTATTAAACTGTGTCCTTGATCCTAGAATAGGGAGCTATGAAAACAGAAAGGGACAAGCCAGAAATCTAAGCAGCAGCAAAGCAAAGCTGTCCTTGGATGTTTGCCAGGCAGTATGGTCTCCCACAGGGCAGGGAGGGGGGTACTCCGCAAGCCCCTGCAGTTTGAGCACCTGTGGTTTTTCCTCACTCCTGCCTAATTCTTCTTTCTATCACCGAATTCTGACTGTAGGCTGAGTCTGGTGTGTGAGCCAAGCTTTCACGGACTCTGAGACACATTCCCCAGGCTCGTTTTGACACTTAGAAAGATCTGAAAGAGAAATTATAAAGACCAGTTTGGCCAAAGGCAAGAAATCATGTCTCCCTGGGATGAAAGGAAATGTTTACTTAGGAAGATATACATTTCTTAATGAGTAAGACTTCATCACTTACCAAAATAAATGTGTTCCAGGATTAAAAAAAAAATTATTTTATGTATTCTCAGGCATGGGAACCAGCATTCTATCTTATATATGACTGTGTTGTTTTAAAGTCATGAAAATGCAGCTTTCTTGAAGGTGGGAAATGGGCCATTTTCTAAGCTTGGTCTTCATAGTATCCAGCATGTCCCCCACATGGCTGTGTCTTCTGACTCTCACATGCCGCCTCTATGATAATTAAAATATGTGACAACTCAATAACACTCTTCCAGCTTCTACTAATAAAGATGTTGGACCTCCTAGTATTGCACGAACTGAATCTACAATGAGTCTCTGCTGTGGTGGAGTTGACAACTATTTCCTCACTGCTTTCGAAGTTCCTCTTCCTTCTGAAGCACCTCGATATTCCCTTATTGTCAGGGCAATCCGGACACAGATTCCGTTAGCCGACCTGTTAATATAAATGAAATAGGAATGGAATAACATAAAACCTTTTTAGAATTTCATTAGTCATTAAGGGCTTGGTAGACAGAAGCAAATCATTAACATTTTAGATAGTCTAGTAGGTTTAATCATGTTAGCTTGCAGTCAGGTCAAGATGTGTACATAGATTTGTGTCCAGCACTGTGAATAAAATGATAAAAGAAAAACCCTCTTGAAGAAACATTATGGAATTATGAGCAAAAGCACCAGTACGCATTTAATTTTTTTTAAGATAATATGAAATGTATGCACAGGAGACAACACTGAGGTTTTGCTCAGCCTGAGTTCTGGGGAAGAAAAATGAAAAAGAGTTGGTAGGATTTGAAACCGTAAGTATGTACCTGGAATATGTTTTAATAACGTGTATTTACACTACTCACAAGGTCCAGAAACCATCAAACTAAGACACGAACTCAAGAATTATTCCCAGGCCAGTTGCTTGCCTGGGGCTCTTGGCAAAAGTAAATAAAAATCCACTATGGGAGATGCTCACAATCCAGGCCACATTTCCCATTATGGAAAAGAACCTTCCTTCCATAAGTTACACAACAGGACACGAGTGAAAGCATGCAAAACTAAAATCAACACTTAAACCCATTGATCAGAAATAATAAAATGGAAATCTGAAGAGTACTTTAAAAAGAACATAACTAAAATGTATCAAGGCATACGTATAATCAAAATCCTGAAGAAGAAAAAAAAAAAGAAGAAGACACAATAAAAAAAGAGTAAGTGAAACCCACTAGCACTTAAATTAAAAAATACAGTCTTTGAAACTTAATGAATGGATCTAAAGCAGGTATAATACAGTCAAGGAGAGACTCAGAAGACAGGGAAACAGTGCAAAAAGACCAAGAAATATTAGCAGGAGGACAAGAAAAGGACACGAACCTGCAGGTAACTTAAATGGTAATTTAAGTACTTAAATGGTAATTTAAGTTACCATAAAATGTGGAATGAAACAGTTCAGCATTTGTGTCTGTGGAGTTCTGAGAAACAAGGAGAGAGAAAACAGTGGTCAGAACAAAGGTCAAAGCCACAGAGTTTCTACACAGAAAGTGTAGAAAAAGGAAGAGATCTTACCTGGACAAAAAAATTTTTAATCTAAACCTAGATTACGTAACAGGAAATCCAAAATAATGATGATAACAAAAATAATAATTTAGAAATTACAAAATTCTTCTAAATAATTCATTGGCCAAAAACACCATCATGGCAAAAATAAGATAATATTGCAAAACAATGTACGTGCTGTTTAAAAAAAGAAATTCATATGGTATAGCTGAATTTGTATTTAGAGAAAAATAAGTTACCATTAAATGCATATATTAGGAAACAAGAATAACAAAATTACTAAGCAAAATTTTTGACCAAAAAAAATTTAAGTTACCGTAAATAAACCTCAAAATCCAGAATGTTTCACAGAATAAGTATGAGAGCACAATAAATGAAATAGAAAACTGTGTATCAATACAGTCAGAAAATTTACTCTAAGGGTCAGAGAATTTACTTTTTACAAAGTGTGAAAAAAGATAAACTCTTAAAAAGTTTGAAGAATAAAAATAAAGAGGTGTATGTAAATAACAAGAGAAATGAAATTATGACATGTAACTCATATACTTAAAGATGAAAATGTATTTTAAATAAAGAAGTTATACTGACAAACTAAAAATTTTACATAAAATGAACTTCAAAACTTTTCCTTTCCTTCTCCTAATGTCCTCCAAACCATGAGAGACTGTGGACTCTAAGAAACAAACTGAGGGTTTTAGAGGGGTGTAGGGGTTTGGGTGAGCCTGGTGGTGGGTATTGAGGAGGGCAGGTATTGCATGGAGTACTGGGTGTGGTGCATGAACAGTGAATCTTGGAACACTGAAAAAATAAAATTAAATTTAAATCAATGAACTTCAAAATACATAAATCACAAAAAGTATAAGAGAAAAACTAAAAGATTGAAATGGGCTTTTGAATCCATGTAATTAAATTAGTAGGTAAAAATGTATCCCTCAATAAACCTCTAGGATGAGCCTAAGTAATATTTTTCAAACCTTCAAGGAATGTAGTCCCAATTTTAAACAAACTTGACAAGTGAGAGAGAAAAAAGATAGAATATTTCCCCAACTCATTAACCAAGGCTAAAATGACCTTGATTTCAAACCAAGAAAGATAGTACAGGGTAAGGAAAGTTCCAGAATAATGTGAATGTAAAATGTGAATGTAAAAATTCTTATGTACAATATTAGCATACATGAAACACTACATCAAAGACTAATGATGTACTGTATGGTGACTAATAGAACATAATAAAAATAAATAAATAAATATATTAGCATACAGATTCGACCAATTTTTTTAAAGATTTTATTTATTTATTTATTTGCTAGAGAGACAGCACAAGCGATGGGGGGCGGGGCGGTACAAAGAGAAGGAGAAGCAGACTCCCTATTGAGCAAGGAGCCCAATGCAGGCTTGATTCCAGGATGTTGGGATCATGACCTGAGCTGAAGGCAGACATTTAACCGACTGAGACACCCAGCCACCCTGTCAACCAATGTTTTAAAAAAGAATAACACAACATGGTCACTTTAGATAATATCAAACTAAATATGAGTTCATAGTAGAAATTCTATCAGTTTAATTCTCCACTCTCATAGAATGACCTTGATAAATGGGACAGCAAGTCAGAGATACAAGAGATAGCCCACATTTATCAAACAACATTTATTTGTTTATAGTATAGTGGTCTCAGTGGCCAGAAATCATATAGACAATTTAGAAACAATTATCCACTGAGCTGGAAATTTGCAATTTTTGCAATGCTGTAACGCAGACGTGGCAATGCGGTAAGTGCAATGCCTGTCTATGATGCTGTGACTGTGAAAAGGGCTTGGAATCAGAGCATAAGAGGAGGAAAGCCCGGATAGAGCTCGGGATCTAACACTGAACAGCCTCAATCTGGGGTATTACCCATAATTTCCTAGGGAAAGTAACCCCATAATACTTTAAGATGGTACAAGTCTTTCCCTAATGGTTAAGTATCTCTATCTACCCTGATTAATTATGGGATTCATGGAGACAAAGTGAACTAAACTTATAGAACCAAAAATTTTGATAAATACAGGAAAAAAATGTGTATTTTAAGAATTTAAATTCATCTGTTATCATATTAGAACATATAACAAGATGACATTTTAATTCCAATTTAAGATGATGTGGGTGAAACATTTTTATTACGTTATGATTTGAAATCTTGTTAAGTTTATAAATGGTATTGAAACAGATAAGGGAAATTAAAAATTGCTGTCTTTATTAGTTTATTAGATCCTTAATATCTACTTGTGAGCTAGGGAATGCAAATTTATCAGGCAACCGAGATGATTAAAAATGAATTTGAATATATTACATTTACAAACAGTTTGAAATGTTTAAAGGTATTTAATTAAGCTACAAAAATACCTTTACATTATGGTTAAAGGTTTGATTTTTTTTCCCCAGTAAATTAATGGTTAAGTATTGAAACATATTTAACACCTAAATTGCCTTTACTTTGATCCAAAGCCAGCCTTGCAGACAATCTCTCAATCCCTGCTCCCCCAAACAACGGCAAGCCACCTTTCATATCAGCAAGCTCAGTAACAGATTTGGAAGACTAAAATATGGTAAGAAAATCTTTGATAAAATTTAACACCTATACATACTACAGGTGTTCTAAGGAGATATAGGGATGGAGGATTGGAAGAGAGTGCTTTCCTTAACTCATAGATGATGTATTCCCAAAGTCTGAGTAAGCCACAGTACTCAATGGTGAAATCTTAGAATCTTTTCTATTACAAATTGGGAACAAGACAAGTCATAAACAAGTCCGTTACCAGAGCTTTTTAACATTCTTTGGAAGTTCTAGATAATGCAATAACATCCACAAATGAATTAACAGTTACAAAGATTGGGAAAGAATAGAAAAATCTTGCTGTTTTACCAAACGTATCATTTTCTACTTGGAAAGTTAAAAATAAGCTACAGAATCCTATTAGGACTAATAAGAGAATTGTGTCCATTGTGGCTGAGGATAAAGTCAATGTGCATTAATCAACAGCATTTGCAAACACTAACACAACAATTGGAAAACATGATTTTTGAAAGATATAATCTAATAGCACAAAAACTGTACATAGAAATACATATAACTAACTTAAAGGCTTTTGTGTCGAATAAAAAATACTGAGAGGTGTAAAACAAGATCTAAGTGAATAAAGAGTAAATTCCATACATGTCTGGAAACGACAACTCTGTAAAAAGACTCTCTCTCAAGGTAGCCATAATTTCAATGTTCATCCTATCAGAATCCAAACAGGTTTTATGATAACCGTGTACAAATATACATATGAAATATGTATTAATATACCTGTGAAAAATACAGCGAAAAATTATCTTAAAAATCAAACATTTGATAGCTCTTACTAAGTGCCAGGCACTTTGCTATGTACTTTAAATATTATAACTCCTTTGATCCGACAAAAATCCCTAGGAAATAATGATATCATCTGCATTTGAAGGAACTAATTGACTAAACAACTTGGCCAAGATTGAACAATCAGTGTGAGACCAAGGACCTGAAGTCTGAAGTCTGAAGTCTTCAGGATACTACTTCTCCAACAAACAAATAAAAATCCACAGCTAAGGGCACTGTAAAGACCACCAACGGGAGACTCCCATTACAATATATTGTCACTTAGTAAAATACTATGGAAAAAGAAATCTTGTGGAGGGATGGAAAAATAGGCCAACGGAATAGAAATGCAAACCCTGAAGGGGACCCATCAGAACACTGGGACTCCACACACGATAGAGCCTGAAATATGTGAGTATATGTTAGAAGTTGAAGAGGGACCATTCACAAACTGTCCGGGCAGAGTTGGCTCTTCATCACTAATGCAGGTTAGATTAGATCCCTACCTCATTACCTAGAGACATAGAGTCCGAATAACCTGAAGGTCTCAATAAAAACATAAAAACTGTAACGATTTAGAAGTAAAAGTAGGAAAACATCTTTGTTACACTTGAGGAAGGAGCCTTTTCCCTCAGGTAAATCTTAGAAAGAAAGCAAACAATGTGGAGGGAAACAGAAGATTAAGTTTGATTTTATTAAAATTCAAAACACATCTGTGAAAAATAAAATCACCAACCGAATAAAATAAAACACGCTAGAAAAAGATGTCTACAGTCTATGTAAAAAAGAAAAGATCATTATACAGGATATGTTGAACTCTTACAAATACATAAAAAAGAAACCATTAAAAAAATAGGAAAATAGACAAAAAGAGTCACAGATAGGAAATGGAATTGCTAATAAGCTTCTAAAAGGTGATTGGTTTCAGTAGCCATCAAAGAAATATAAATGAGCCCATGATAGAATACAATTAAATACTCCAACTACCGGTACAGATGAATGTCTGATAACAGCAATCGGGCACTAATGGAGGAAATAAGATTGCACATTGTTGGAGAGTGTAAATTGGTACAATAGCCTCAGATAGCAAGTTTGCAATACTGGTAAAGCTGAAATGCATATATTCTAAATGAGCCATTCTTCAGGTTAGTCGTGGACCCTAGAGAAGAGACTCTTCCAGGTTCACTAGTTTAGATGTACAGACTATGTGTAGCAGGGCTGAAAGATGGAAACAACTTAACCATCACTTAGAAGGTAAACACATAATAATTTCGTACAGCTGCTACAATGAATGAACTGAATCTGTATTTGCAGAGCTACATCTCCCAATTACAAAGTACAGAGGAGAAAACAAAGTCATGGAAAGATATAAACAAGATAAAAAATGCATACACATTTAAAAAAAACACTGCAGTGTGTATTATTTATGGACGTGTAGCTGTGTGCTAGGAGCACAGACACAGATCTAGGAAAGGTTTTATAAACAGGATCTCCAAGAG